>QLSR01000100.1:3808291-3870446 GCA_031780015.1 Citrullus colocynthis | reverse complement strand
AAAAAAAAAAACAAAACAAAAAAAAGCAACAGAAAAGAAAGAAAAAGAGAAGTAAAAGCAAATGGAAAAGAAAAAAAAGAGAGAGAGAAAGAATAAGGAGAGGTTTGCTCCGCTTTCTTAGGGATGCATGCGAGTAGCCAGAGGCTGTCAGGTACCTCGTGATTTCTTTTGCGCCGAAAGTATTCTCGAGAAATGACCAAGCTTAGGCATGTTTGAAGGAATTTAACACGTAGTTGGATGTCATTCACATAACTTGTATGGGTAAGCCAAAACAAAAGCAATCTTTTTTCTTAATTAGGTTTCCTCTCCAATTGCTTAGAAAGGAAAAAAAAGAAAAAAGAAAAATAGAAAAAGGATAACAATAATTGAGGTTGGTTTTTCCTTATTGTTATTGCCACTTTGGAGTCTAGGAAGTCTACTCTTTTATCTTTCGAGCAAGAGTAGAGAAAAAAGAATTGGCCTTGTAAATCTATTTTTGTCTTTTATTAAACTTAAGTAAAAGGGCTTTGAACTCTTTTATGCATGAATAGGTTTGAAGCAGCTTCTTTAAAAGTGCATCAATTGATTGGTTGTTTTTGGATTAAATTGTTGATTGGAAGCATGATCTTATTAGACTGTTAAAACGAGAGTAACGAGCCTTGCAACTAAGCAAACATATTATTGATGCAAGATTGGATGTTTCTACCTTGCTCCGAACGATCAAGAATTAAGTTAAGGGTGATTTGATAGCACTAAAACAGTGCTACTTTCCTCAACTTAATTCAGGCTCATTCTTGGATTTTATGCATTTATTCCTATGATTTTGTAGGTTTTAAGGACTAAGAGGTAGAATTGACTCCCAGAGCCGAAACGGAATGAAAACGAACCAAAAAGGAGCTTCAGAACATCACCATGAAGAAAGAGAAGAAAAAGAAGTAAAAAGGGGTAGTTACACAGTGCATAGGCGTTGCCTAGCGTTGTGCTAGGCGCTAAGTACCCGAGAGGACTCATCAGGCAAGCACCTAGGCGCTGTCCTAAGAGATTGACGGGAGGATGGATGCCACCATCTACATGCATCCATCTACCAAAAAGCTTCATGTCATTATCATATCAACATAACCATCATACAAAGCATACGAAACACATTCGTAGAGTCTTAAGACATGTTTATGTTCTTATACTTTGTTGGCAACCAACACATCCACAACAGTTCATAAGTTCATAAGGTCTAACACGATAGTTCAATCAATTAATGGCATGCTTTCAAGGTATAGATTCATCTTATCAAAATTAGCTTGCTTAGGACACCGGCTTGTAGGCGAACCAATAGTAAATCACTTACCTTAAGATTAAGCCTAATTAAATTAGCAATCCAAACTATTTCTCGTCTTTGAGTAAAATTTTTGAATCAATCCTTAAAACAATAACCAAATTTAATTTCAACATTTAGGGTGTAATTCCAATCACAAACTGATCCCAAACATCTCAAAACACTTACCAAAAGTATGGTTTGATCCCAAAATAACAACTAGCTTCAAGTGCGAAGCCAATCTAAGCATAAACCATAATTAAGATTTCAAATCTAAATTTCCAACAACCAAAATTAATCCACAAATGAGTTATCAAAGCTTAAGCTTGGCTGAAACAACTTTAATTACACTGGACAGTACCTCAAAATCCTTCAAAAACTCCAATCTAGCCTCCAAATATTATGGGTGTAAACCAAATCTTAAGCCATAACTAAAACCAAACTCAATTGGCATTCCAAAAACTAGTCAAGAACCCAAAGAAACTCATTATGGCTTGGAAAAGAAACCCTTACCCACAATATCCATGATTTCAGCAAAGGGTAAAGGCTCATGGCAGCAGTTTGAACGACCAAGAGAAGCAACGCTCGACGGTTGGTAGTGCAGCGACGGTGGCGATTTTACCCAAAAATAGATCAGAGAGAGAATGAGGGCTTCTTAGAAGGAGAAGATGAAAGAGAGAGAGAGTGGCTTACTGACAGTGGACCCACGCGAATGGAATAGTGCAAACTGAGGCGCCCGATGATGGACAACAACGAGGTTGGTTGTAGGTGTCTAGGCTGACAGCGACTTGTATTAAGCGTGAAGGGCTTGTTAGAGAGAAGACTTTGAATGGGGAAAAGGGGTCTTCTCACATGAAGAAGAAAGATAAAAAAATGAAACTATTATTATTTTAAAAAATAAACACATATACATAATTTAATAGAAAATTATTTTAAATGACAAAATTGTTAAAAACATTTACAATTAATAGGAAAATACACCGCCTATCTGCGATAGATTGCGATAGACTACTATCTTTGTTTATCGTGACACAAATAGTAGTCTATCGCGATCTATCGCAAATAGACAATGAAATTTTGCTATATTTGTAAATGTTTTGGTTCTTTTTGCTATATTTGAAAAGAGCCCTAATTTAATTTAATAATTTATTTGATTTTCTTTTCTTTTCCTTCTTTAATTCAAAATAGAGCACTTTTCAAATATAGCAAAATGAGTCAAACTATTTACAAATATAGAAAAAATTTATTGTCTATCAACGATAGACCGCGATAGACTTCTATCACTCAAGCGATAAAAGTCTATCGCAATCTATCATTGATAGACAATGAAATTTTTCTATATTTGTAAATAGTTTGATATTTTTTCTATTTATAATAATTTTCATTCAAAATATCCAATTCTTTCAATTTGTTTTCAAATCTTTTTTTAAAATAAATCTACAATAACTCCAAAATCTCCAAATATTCTATCAAATTAAACTAAATTAATTAACTTCTCCAATTATCTTAATTTTCGCTCCAAAAACCAAAATTAGAAGGGGACATAAAATCCATCAATTTGAGATAAGTTAAATCCTTCCAAACATTTAATCAATTTAAATCCTTATCAAATTAATTATTTCCTTGATTGTTCTAAATTGGCTCTAAAATCAAAATTAAAGTGAATCAAAGCCCAACAAATTAAGATAATTAATCCCAATTTATATGGAACTTAGGATATCACATTCTTCCCTTCTTAAGAACTTTCATCCTCGAATTTTCAAATCTTGAAAGAGCTTTTGATACTTAGTTCTCATCTCATCCTCCTGTATCTCACGTTGCCTCTTCAAAAGTGTTCATTCTACTAAATAACTTTAACTCATGCCAACTTTTATTATGCAAAATTCCCACTTCTCTTACAAAACTTTGCTTAGACTTCTCCTCATAACTTAGATTCTCACTCAAATACAAAGGCAAAAGGCAAAGTCCATCACAACAGACAGATCTGCCATTTCTTTCCTTAACAAAAAGACATTAACACACTATGAATTGTAGAAAGCGATAATGGCAAAGTTAAATGATAATCTATAGCGCTAACATGCTCTAGAATTCAAAGGACCCAATAAAATATGAACTTAACTTCCTTTTTCTTTCCAAACCTCAAAATACCTTTTCACTGGTGCTACCTTCGAGAACACTTTATCACTAACCATAAACTCCAAGTCTCTGTGTCTAACATCAACATAACAGGCGGACAGAATTCGTCGCCCAATCCGTACCAAATAATTTTCCGAACTTACCTAACCATAGTAGTGGCAAGTCGGGTCGAACACAGGGAGCACTTGAATTTCACGATTAGGAAGTTTACAATTCTAAGTAACTGAAAGAGGAGTTGTGAATAGGTTAGATTGATAAGCATTGTTCTAATCAACTTAGAATTGAATCAATAGGACATTTAAATTCGGCCTTTCCAGTTAAATGTTCTACCTAATTATCCCTATAATTTAATGTAGTTAGGGTAAACTCAAATTTTGCATATCTTTCATTGATTCGTTTTATCCTAATTTGTCAATTAGGACAATTAAATTTTGGTCTTTCCGATTAAATTGATTAGGTGCCAACTATAAGGAATTTAGTAATGAAAAATCAATGAATAAGAAATTTGAGAAAGAAAATTCCAGTGTAACCCAAGCTAGAACTTTCTCCATTTGAATTTTTATCTCTTTTAATTTGCGCATGTACTTTTATACAGTCTAAACTTTTTTGCAAACAACTCTCTCACAACCCCTCCTTCAGTTAATTAGAATTGTAAACTTCCTAATCATGCAATTCAAGCGCTCCCTTTGTTCGACCCGGCTTGCCACTACTACAGTTAAGTAAGTTCGATTAATTATTTTGTATCGGATTGTGCGACAAATTTCGTCTACCAAATTGACGCCATTGCTGGGGAAAAAGCATTGTGGTGGCGCCTAGGTGTTGCTTTAGGGGCAAAATGGTCTTTTAAGAGTTCTCTTTCTCGATTGATGCAATAGAACTTCATTCTAGTCTGTTTTAGCTCCATTTTGTTGCTAACACCTACTCTACCTGTTAAGTGCTCGAAACCTACAAAATAATACATTTGACACATTAAATAGCACAACAATCTCGAGTTAAGCCAAAGAAAATAGCACATTCAGGTGTTATTGTAAGCACCTAATTTATAAGCACGTTCAAAAGCTTCAAACGAATTAATGTTAATAATCTCATTTTATAAATTAAATAAAAATATAAAAAGAAAAAGAAAAAGAAGGAAGAGGAAAACAAAGGGAAAAGAAGACAAAAAAGGGAAATTAAAAAAAAAAAACAAAAAAAGAAGAGAAGATAAGGAAGGGGAGAGAAGTCGGTTATTAATTTTTATTGAAGGGGAAAAATTTGCCGACTTATTTCCCTTCATTTCCAAACTTGCGTTGAGACCATGCGTCGAGAAAGAAACAAACGCATGCTCAAACAACTGTCATGTCATTATGAAAAAGGACAACACCCAATCAGACCATGGCAGAACAAATAGGCTGACAATCTGAAAAGTCTATGCAGCGTGGCCGAAATTTAATGCAAAGGTGTCAGGTCATCATGACATCAACTTTTTGACGCCTATAAATAGCCCAAAAGCTTCTCCAAGGAAAAGGGAGAGAGACCAGTTCAAGAGGCGAAAGTTCTGCATTATTTCTCCCTCACCATAACCAGCCTCCATTTCGAGCTCTTCTGAGAGAAGGATTCTGAGCACCTTCAGAGTCGTCTCCCAGTGAGTGAGAATCTTAACCCTATAGAATCTATGTATCAGACAGCAACCATCTCAAGCCTCCATAAAGCAAGAAGTTGCCAGTGGCGGCTTGACGTCTTCCATTTCTGTTTATTTTCCATTTCCCTCCTTCTTGTTTATATTTTGTCAATGACATTCGTGAGAACGATTTATTTTCTTAATATGAGTTCGATTAACTATTATCTTCCATCTTTTTCCATATTAAACACCTTACACCATGTTTGAATGCTAAATGAGTTAGATGTTAAAAGTTAGTTTTTCTTGAGAAATTCTGAGTATATTACATCTTGATTAATGCATATCTTTAGCTTGCATAACTTCGTCTGACAAACAAAAGTAGTAAGCATGACTGTCGAGCTTGAGAGAGTGGAAAGTTAATCTTTAGCATTTATTAAGACTAGATGAGTTGCAGAGATGTAGTTCATCTTTAGCCAACGCAAACTTACCATGCTTCTTAAAGATAGGATTAATGTGGCGTCGAAACATCGAGAGATGGATTCACAAACGCAGTTTGTAGGTATGTAATTGTACTTAGAAAGCTTAGGTAACAACTAGCTCTTGCGTTAACTCTACTTTTATCGCATGGTTCTATTCATTCTCAACGCATGCTATCTGACACTAAATGACATATGACTAACCATCGCCGCATCCACCTCATTGTTAGTATAGGAAATTCTTTTCATTCTTTATGTATAGTTTTAGACACACAAACAGCAAATGCACATATTACATGTATAGTTCACCGCATAGTTAAGCATCTAATCTCAACGCCTAGTTATTACAATTCCCTACGTTCGACCCTGGACTCACCAGGAAACCTATAAATGCTTATACTTGGGTTTTTATAGGAAAACTTGCTTAATCATGATCACTTAGAGTAATTCTCAACGCATCCTTGTACGGAAATGATAAACCTATTCTTGTGCAAATGGCTAAGAAACTCAATTTAATTACACGAACAAGTTTTTGGCGCCGTTGCCGGGGAATTCAATCAATTTAGGTTTTGATATTATTTCTTGATTTATGCAGAAAATCTCAATCTTGGGCCGTACAGAGCGTTTAGCCGAAGACGTATCTGACAGTTTATGAACAAAGAACAGCCTGCGTTCATTTCTGACCCTGAAATCGAGAGAACCTTTCGGAAAAGAAATAAGACATTCCAAAGGCGGCGACAACTTTACAGAGAGAAAAAAATGGAAAATCAAGCAAATAACGCCAATCAGCCTTTGAGAGCTAACAATGGGCTAACGACAGACAAGAAGCAACGAACCATGCATTAGCCCAAGTGCAGCTTCAAGCTCAGCTGCAGATTGATAACAAACTCATCCCATCTTATTGGCACATGATCAGAATCGTCCGATCAGGGATTACGCGTCGCCCATCTTGTATAATTTTTCACTTGGAATTATGCGACCCAAGTCTCAAGGTTCAAGATTTGAAATGAAGCCAGTCATGCTTCAAATGCTACAAACAGCAGGTCAGTTTGCGGGATCACCCAGTGAAGACCCTCATGCTCACCTAAAAGCTTCATCGAAATCTGTAATACCTTCGTCATCCCAAACATAAGTGCAGATGACATCTGGTTGACGCTGTTCCCATTCTCCCTCAGAGATGAGGCGAGACAGGGGGCATACTCTTTGGAACCAGGTGAGATCACTACGTGGAACAAAATGATCGAGAAGTTCATGAAAAAGCTCTTCCCACCAACGGAAAATGCTCGAAGAAGAAGAGACATTGCCATTTTCAACAAAAAGACAGAGGAACCCTGAGCGATGCTTGGGCAAGATTTAAGAGATTGGTGAGAAACTGCCTGCATAATGGTTTCCCTGACTGTGTTCAAATGGAGATATTCTATGATGGCTTGACCGAGGCATCTCAAACCGCTGCAAATGCTGTCGTAGCGGGAGGACTGTTGGATAAAACTTATATTGAGGCCAAGGAAATTCTCGATAGAATATCAAGAAACCATGAGGATTGGGAGGACCATGGATATAACCGATCTGGCTGCAGACAAAGCAATGCGTCAGAGCACCTGAGCATAATAGTGTTGCTGCATTACAAGCTCAAGTCACCGCCATGACTAACCTGTTATAGACTATGGCCCTGAATCAGTCAAATACAGGAGGCGGTGGCCAAGTGAACGCTGCGGGATGCGTTGGATGCGGGGAGCCGCATGTGTATGAGGTATGTCCACAGAACCCTCAATCTGTATGCTTTATACGCAACAACCCTTATTCCAATACCTACAACCCTGGTTGGAGGAATCTCCGAATTTCTCATGGGGTGGTAATCGCCAGCCTGAGCAACAAGGTGCACCTACGCACGAAAGGGGAGGATCATCTGGATTCCCCCATGAACATCAGAGGCAAAATTCACATCAATCAGTGCCTAGTCCATCATCATCCATAGAAGCTCTTCTAAAGAAATATATGCAGAAGAATGACGCCTTGTTACAAACCCAGGCGTCATCCATCCGGAATCTAGAGCTTTAGATTGGCCAGATTGTTGGAGAGTTTAAGACGTGACAAAAAGGTTCTCTTCCGAGCAACACTGAAACCCCACGCGGTACGGGCAGTTCAGGAAAAGAACAGTGTCAAGCTGTGACATTACGAAGTGGAAGAGCCATGAATGAACTTCCCCGCCCAGAGAACGCTCAACCAACAATTCATCTTTCCAACCACACCACTGATTCTGACCAATCAATGCAACAAAAACAAGCTGACATGCAAAGAAGTTTATCAGGGAAAGATGCATCAACAAGCATGTCAGCCGAGCTGCAAACGCCTCCTTATCCTCAGCGGTTAAGAAGGAAGAAAAATAATGAGAGGCAGTTCAAACGCTTCCTGGATGTACTCAAACAGTTGCACATCAACATCCTCTGGTGGAAGCGTTGGAACAAATGCCACTTATGCTAAATTCCTCAAGGACATACTGTCTAAAAAAAGAGAAATGGGTGAATATGAGACCATAGCTCTAACGCAGGAGTGCAGTGACATGGTCTGTGAACCCGTCCCCACAAAGATAAAAGACCCAGGGAGCTTCACAATTCCTTGTTATATTGGAGGAATTCACATAGGAAAAGCGTTGTGTGATCTAGGGGCTAGCTTTAATCTCATGCCCCTGTCAGTATTCATCAAATTAGGGATCGCATTGCAGCCAACAACAGTTACCCTACAATTGGCAGATCGATCCGTTGTGCATCCTGAAGGAAGGATTGAAGATGTGTTGGTAAAGGTAGACAAGTTTATTCTCCCCTCAGACTTCATTATCCTGGATTATGAAGCAGACGAGGACGTCCTAATCATACTTGGACGCCCGTTTTTGTCGACAGGTCGTATGCTCATTGATGTCAACAAGCGGGAGATCATTATGAGAGTTAATGATATGGAAGTGATATTCAACGTTTTTAAGCCGTTAGAATGTCCAGGAGAATAGGAGACCTGCCAGAACCTCGACGCAGAGGATGAGTTCCATGAAATGTTGCTTGAAGTAAATGATGAAACTATTGCAAATTTGGACGCGCATCAGCCTGAACAATGTTGTGCTTTGGTCCATTCTACTTTTGAACCCTTGACTTCGAATCGGATCAACTAACGAACGAAACCATCTCTGGAAGAAGCACCAGAAATCGAGTTAAAAGTGTTGCCAGCTCATCTGAAGTATGCCTACTTAGGAGAAGGTAACTCTCTTCTAGTTATTATTTCAGCTGCTTTGTCCCCTAATCAAGAATCAGCCTTGTTATTCATTTTGAAAAAGCACATCCGAACTGTCGGATGGACGTTGGCTGATATCAAGGGGATTAGCCCCACATACTGCATGCATAAAATTCATCTAGAAGAAGGAAAAGACGGATCTATCAAGGCCCAAAGGCGGCTAAACCCTGCGATGAAAGAAGTTGTCAAAAAAGAAGTGCTCAAATGGTTGGACGCAGGCGTCATCTTTCCCATCTCTGATAGCAAATGGGTAAGTCCTGTGCGATGTGTTCCCAAGAAAGGAGGTATGACTGTAGTCCCAAACAAGAATAACGAATTGATCCTCACCCGCACTGTCACGGGGTGGAGAATTTGCATAGACTACAGGAAGCTTAACGCAGCGACAAAGAAGGATCACTTCCTGCTACCCTTCATTGACCAAATGTTAGATAGAATTGTGGGAAATGAGTTCTTCTGCTTCTTGGATGGCTATTCAGGCTACAACCAAATCATGATTGCTCCAGAAGACTAGGAGAAGACAACATTTACATGTCCTTATGGTACATTTGCATTTCGACGCATGCCGTTTGGATTATGTAATGCCCCAGGTACCTTTCAGCTGTGTATGATGGCAATCTTCTTTGAACTTCTAGAAGAATCTGTGGAGATATTCATGGATGATTTTTCGGTCTTCGGAGATTCATTTGAAGCCTGTTTAGCCAATATGGAGAAAGTACTGAAAAGATGCAAGGACACCAACTTAGTGCTCAATTTGGAAAAATGTCACTTCATGGTGAATGAAAGAATTGTCCTCGGACACAAGATATCCAAGAAGGGCTTTGAAGTCGATCAGGCCAAAATTAAAGCCGTAGAAAAGCTTCCACCGCCTACAAATGTAAAGACACTTCGCAGCTTCTTGAGACATGCATGCTTTTATAGAAGGTTCGTCAAGGACTTTTCAAAAATTGCACGCCCTTTAAGCTCATTGCTGGAGCTGAATCGACCCTACAATTTTGATGGAGAATGCCTCAAGGCGTTCGAGACTCTGAAAGCAGCATTGGTGTCAGCACCAATTTTAATTGCCCCAGATTGGTCGCAGTCATTCGAACTAATGTGTGACACCAGCGACTATGCGATGGGCGCTGCGTTGGTTCAACGCAGAGACAGAATGTTGCATCCCATAGCCTACGCCAGCAAAACTTTCAACGCAACTCAAGATTTATACCACTACAGAGAAAGAGTTGTTGGCAGTAGTATTCGCTGTTGAAAAATTCAGAGCATATCTTCTAGGGTTGAAAGTCATCATCCATACTGACCACTCAGCTATTCGATATTTGATGACTAAACAAGATGCCAAGCCAAGGCTCATCCGATGGGTTCTGCTTTTTCAAGAGTTCGACGCAGAGATAATTGATCGCAAAGGTACAGAGAACAACGTGGCGGATCATCTTTCCAGACTCGAGAATGTAGAACACGATTGTAAACAGCTGGACGTCAACGCAAGCTTTCTAGATGAAGCTGTATTAAGAGTCACAGAGTCCGCGCCATGGTATGCAGAAATTGTCAACTTTTTGGTGTGCAAGCAATTTTTCGAAGATTTCAACGCACAGCAAAGAAGAAGTTGATGCATGACACGAAGTTCTATTATTGGGACGAGCCCCAGCTCTACAAAAGGGGGTCGGATCACATCTTCAGACTCTGGGTCCCAGAGACTTCGTATCAACGCATGCTATCTCAATGTCATGACTCCCCCTATGGAGGACATTTTGGAGGACAGCGAACTGCGGCCAAGGTCTTACAAAGTGGATACTTCTGGCCAACTCTTTTCAGAGACGCCAAGGACTATGTGATCAGATGCGACAGATGTCAACGCATCGGAAATATCTCAAGTCGGAACGAAATGCCACTTACCTCTATCTTAGAAGTAGAGCTCTTTGACGTTTGGGTATTGATTTTATGGGCCCATTTTCGCCATCAAACGTCCACAACTATATACTGGTAGCTGTGGATTATGTACCAAAATGGGTCGAAGCAATCTCATGCACTAGGAATGATGCGGCGACGGTCTCAAATTTTCTTCAGAAGAATATATTCACGAGATTTGGAATGCCGAGAGCCCTTATTAGCAATAAAGGTACGCATTTCATTAATAAAATCATTTCCAATTTGCTAATAAAATACAATGTACATCATAGGGTGGCAACTGCATACCAACCACAGACAGATGGGCAGGCAGAAATTTCCAATAGAGAGTTGAAAATTATTTTAGAAAAGGTAGTTAACTCCTCTCGAAAGGATTGGGCGTCCAAATTAAACGAGGCGTTATGGACATATTGTACAGCATTCAAAACACCTATCGGTATGTCACCATACGCGCTGGTCTTTGGAAAGGCATGCCATCTGCCGTTGGAGCTAGAACATAAAGCATGGTGGGCTGCCAAGAGATATAACATGGATCTGAAAGCAGCTGGAGAAGTGCGTCAGCTTCAATTGAATGACCTGAAGGAATGGAGACTGCAGGCCTATGAGAACGCAAAGATATACAAGGAGCGAACAAAGCGTTGGCACGATCAACACATCAGTAAGAAATCTTTGCATGTAGGTCAAAAGGTCCTCCTTTTTAACTCAAGACTGCGTTTATTTCCAGGAAAACTAAAAACAAGATGGTCTAGGCCCTTTGTGATCAAGGAATCTTTCCTCATGGTGCCGTAGAGCTGATGAATAAAGACGGCACAAACGCATTCAAAGTTAATGGTCAATGCTTGAAGCCATCTTATGGAGATGGCCTGAAACGCGACAAAGTAACCGTTGACCTAGCAAAGATCGAATGAGGAAAAGATGGACGCGCCCTGCGTTGACAACAAGCACTTATATCCCAGGGGCGCATCCTAACTTTTGTACCCTCTTACCGCATTGTTTCATTTCTCCCTTTCTTTTTGTCATTTTATTTTATTTGATTTTATTTTTATTTTTAGTTTATTTATAATTTATTTTGATTTATTTTATTTTATTTTATTTTAGCTTATTTTTATTTGCGTTGAAAAATTTTTGTTTGGTGCTATCTATTATCTTGCGTTAAGTGAAAACTGAAACTCAATTTCAAGGCGTCGACATCTAAAACGATGCGATACGATAATCCCAACACCTAGAGGGGAATCTAAAGCGATTCTGTCAAATCGCTCAGATCAAGAATTCGAAAAGGCTGACAGCGCTTAAGCCGGCTGATATCGACGGATGTCAGACCATTTAATGCGGCTATGATGTCACGCATCGAGCCGATAACCCACGCGCTCAGACTAAACCCTTTATAAACCCCTCTTCATCCCTTTTCCAAGTTACGCTTCCATATCTCTCCAAATTCTCAGATTTCCGGCGCAATTTTCGGTCTGTTTCAAACTTCCAATTCTCACCCATTTTTCTCTCTTCACTGACCCCATTCCCATGGCTTCCTAGCAACCCACTTCCTCCAAAAGCCTTAAACCTATGGCCTCATCCTCGAGGCATGGTAGTCAGAATCTGTCCACTACCGCCACCACACCGAAACCCCTCGCCATTGTTTGCCCTAACAGTCCTGAGTTGGATGCGACATCATCCCCATCTTCGCCAAGCTCCAGGGACCTGTCTGAAGCCCAAAAGGTGGGAAGGAATGTCGAATCTATTGTCTTCGGAGATATTCTAGACACCATCGATGAAGAAGATGATGACTGGTTGGACGGATTGGTCGACCAAAGGATGAAAAATGAATCGTGTGGGTCAGTCCCTATGATGAGTGGTCTTGAGGAGTCGGACTCCGATGAAAGACCTATATGAAAGGTAATAGCAGCGATGGAAGAGAAGAAATCCGCCAAGGAAAAGAAAATCAGGCCAATAAGGGCCAGGGAAGAAGAAGCCGAGGAAGATGTACCTCCGCTCAGAAGGAAAAATGAGAAAGTAAAGGACGCGGGGACATCTGAGGCTATCGCATCATAGGTCGCCACATTGTCTGTCGAGCAGTTAGCAGCGAGAGCGGAAGAAGTCCAAGAAACTGAAAGACGACATCAAAAAGATGAAAGAAAAGACGGAGTCGTTTCTCGCCGCAAAGAAGAAAAGAAAAGAGGAAATTGCGGCTGGCGAACAAGTTGTCGAAAAGGCCGCCAGAAAAGCAGAGTTTCTCCGTCGAATAGCAGAGATTGCGACGGAATTAGAAGTAGAGTTAGAAATGAGTGATGCGGAGAGATCACCCAAAGCTGAACGCATCAAGAAGAATAGAAAAATAATAAGGGAGGAGAAGAAGAAAGAAAAAGAGGTAGCAGTCACCAAGGAGAAGCTACCGGAGAAAAAGAGAAAGACTGAGGTGGCAAAGGCACCTGGAGTTGTCATCAGGGACTTGAACGCAGGCAGAGCAAGGAGGACGCCTACTAGTCCCATCAGTAGGAATGAGAAGGGAAAAGAAAAATTGGTTGAGGAACCAACAAAGGAGGCGGCGAAAAGAGGAAAGAAACAATTCAGTGGGCTCTACACTGAAGTGGGATTTTTTCCAAAGCCAATTGAGCTGCCCGCCTTCATCATACAAGGAGTCGACGCATTGGGTTGGAGGCAATTTTGTGAAAGTGGCCAAGTCATCCAACCCACCGCGTGAAGGCATTCTACGAAGGAACAATTCACCGCAAGGCACACTTAGTGAAAGTTGAAGATGAGGTGATTTCCTTCGAGCCTCAAGAGATCAACGCATTGTTTGAACTTCCCAACATTGCGGCGGTGGAAGGTAATAGAATAATGTCGACACCTACAGACACCAAAATGAATGATGCCCTCACAATCATCGCCAAACCGGGGTTAGAGTGGAACACTTCCCCAAAGGGCATTCCGTCATTGGCACCTAACTGCTTGATTGCCGAGGCCAACCTGTGGCTTTATTTCATCAAGCGGTCGCTGCTCCCCACAACGCATGACACCTCAATTTCAAGGGACCGTGCTATGGTCATTTATTGTATCATGCGGGAAATTCAGCTAGATGTGGGACGCATCATTGCCCCACAGATTCGGGAGTTATTCTTCAAGCCAAGGGGTCAGTTATTCTTCCCCTTTCTTGTGACAAGACTGTGCGCCAACGCAGAGTTCATGGAGGATGCGCCAGTCAGAGTAGTGAATGGAGTCCTTTCAGCGCAAAGTCTGAGAAGGATATTAAAGGACTCACCGCATTTGCTTGACGCGGCCAACGCAAAGAAGAGGCCGCCAAAGTCACAAGAACCATTATCCCCCCAACTTCCTCAACCCAAGAAGAGGAAACTGGTCAAGAAGAATTTTGAGGTTCAGGCGTCCACAACCTAGTGAAGCCAAGGAAACTGTTCAGCTCAACGCCTACACCCAAGCCTTGACCATTTATACTCCTCCCATCGATCCAATACTGAGGAGCCCTCTGGTGGAAGCATTGGAACAAATGCCCACTTATACTAAATTCCTCAAGAACATACTGTCTAAAAAAAGAGGAATGGGTGAATATGAGACCATAGCTCTAACGCAGGAGTGCAGTGACATGGTCTGTGAACTCATCCCCACAAAGATGAAAGACCCAGGGAGCTTCACCATTCCTTGTTCTATTGGAGGAATTCACATAGGAAAAGCGTTGTGTGATCTAGGGGCTAGCATTAATCTCATGCCCCTGTCAGTATTCAACAAATTGGGGATCGCATCGCAGCCAACAACAGTTATTCTACAATTGGCGGATCGATCCGTTGTGCATTTTGAAGGAAGGATCGAAGATGTGTTGGTAAAGGTAGACAAGTTTATTCTCCCCGGTAACGGCGCCAAAAACTTGTTCGTGTAATTAAATTGAGTTAATTAGCAGTTTGCACAAGAATAGGTTTATCATTTCCGTACAAGGATGCGTCAAGAATTACTCTAAGTGATCATGATTAAGCAAGTTTTCCTATAAAAACCCAAGTATAAGCATTTATAGGTTTCTTGGTGAGTCCAGGGTCGAACACAGGGAATTGTAATAATTAGGCATTGAGATTAGATGCTTGACTATGCGGTGAACTATACATGTAATATGTGCATTTGCTGTTTGTGTGTCTAAAACTATACATAAAGAATGAAAAGAATTTCCTATACTAACAATCAGTTGGATGCGGCAATGGTTAGTCATATGTCATTTAGTGTCAGATAGCATACGTTGAGAATGAATGGAACCATGCGATAGAAGTAGAGTTAACGCAAGAGCTAGTTGTTACCTAAGCTTTCTAAGTACAATTACATACCTACAAACTGCATTTGTGAATCCATCTCTCAATGTTTCGACGCCACATTAATCCTATCTCTAAGATGCATGGTAAGTTTGCGTTGGCTAAAGATTAACTACATCTCTGCAACTCATCTAGTCTTAATAAATGCTAAAGATTAACTTTCCACTCTTTCAAGCTCGATAGTCATACTTACTACTTTTGTTTGTCAGACGAAGTTATGCAAGCTAAAGATATGCATTAATCAAGATGTAATATACTCAGAATTGCTCAAGAAAAACTAACTTTTAACATCTAACTCATTTAGCATTCAAACATGGTGTAAGGTGTTTAATACGAAAATAGATGGAAGATAATAGTCAATCGAACTCATATTAAGAAAATAAATCGTTCTCACGAATGTCATTAACAAAATATAAGCAAGAAGGAG
The DNA here is from genome assembly GCA_031780015.1 of Citrullus colocynthis. Taxonomy (NCBI): domain Eukaryota; kingdom Viridiplantae; phylum Streptophyta; class Magnoliopsida; order Cucurbitales; family Cucurbitaceae; genus Citrullus; species Citrullus colocynthis. The sequence continues at coordinate 3,855,037 of QLSR01000100.1, read as the reverse complement.
GGAAATGGAAAATAAACAGAAATGGAAGACGTCAAGCCGTCACTGGCAACTTCTTGCTTCATGGAGGCTTGAGATGGTTGCTATCTGATACATAGATTCCATAGGTTGAAGATTCTCACTCACTGGGAGACGACTCTGAAGGTGCTCAGAATCCTTCTCTCAGAAGAGCTCGAAATGGAGGTTGGTTATGGTGAGGGAGAAATAATGCAGAGCTTTCGCCTTTTGAACTGGTCTCTCTCTCTTTTCCTTGGAGAAGCTTTTGGGCTATTTATAGGCGTAAAAAAGTTGATGTCATGATGACCTGACACCTTTGCATTAAATTTCAGCCACGCTGCATAGACTTTTCAGATTGTCAGCCTATTTGTTCTGCTATGGTCTGATTGGGTGTTGTCCTTTTTCATAATGACATGACAGTTGTTTGAGCATGCGTCTGTTTCTTTCTCGACGCATGGTCTCAACGCATAGGCTCGACGCATGGGTTTCCACTTATTCTTGCAGCAGCTTCGTCTCTTCTTACTTGGTCGTTTGCACTTCTTTTCTTCTTAATCCTGCGTTAGGAACAGAAAAGCTGATTGTCTTTCAGGTATTTTCTTTTGTAAATAGTGCCAACGAATGGTGATACATTTTTTTCATCATTCAACTACCAAAATCATGCGTTTTAGCTCCAAAGTTACTCTAATTAAATCAAATAGTGACTATAATAACTTGTATTTCTACAAGTTATCAGTAAGTAGCGAGACAAATCTCGCTAGTAGTGTAGAGGAGCTTTTTGTCTCACAAATCTCGCTGACTCGCGCTAGGTGTCGCTCCTCAGGTAATCTCACTAGTCTCGCTTATTCTGGTGTTGCTAGTGCCGTGTACCTGTTGTGTAATTTCGCTAGTAATCTCGTTAGTGACACAGAATCTCGCTTATTATGTTTACTTGGAAAAAAAGGGAGTCTCGGTGATGATCATGATTAGAGTTTAAGTATGCATATTCAACGATCATATAAAGGAAGTTTAAGGAAAGTGTAACATGAGGAATGTGTATTTACAGGCCAAGAAGAGCTCGGAAAGACGTATAATCCGCTCAGGGCCTAAGGACAAGTTGTGAGTGACACTTTTCTTTCTTTGAAAACGAAATTTATTGACAATGTTTAGTTTGGTTTTCTTATGAGATATGGCTTTGAGATGAACTGTTTTCTTGAAAAGCATGATGTTTGATAATATTGTTCACAAGGCATGTTTTATCCGTTTTCTATAAGATGTTAAAAGGCATGTTGTGAAATGTTATTTATCTGCTAGTCTTTTCGGACTAGGAGTAGGGGGAAGCCCCTAAATTGAAGGCTTCGCTCGCTCGCTCTAACGCTCGTTTATACGACAGCGAGTGGAGTGCATAAGCCCCTTTAGAGATAGGCCTGAGATTTACGGATTCGCAGGGGGCCTCAGGCCCTACTTAGTTCGAAGCTCTATAGAGATATGGATCTCTTCTTGAATGAAAGCACCCAAACCTGCAGCCTTCGCGCCAAGAATCCGTTTTCTTTTTATTTGAGAAGGGCTAAAATCATTTATTTTGGCTTTTTAGTCTTTCTTGTTCCACTAGCTAGGACCAAATTCTGGGGAGAAGTTTTTATATCTCGAGAGGTGAGTCGAGGGTAGCCCCCCGCTGTGCAGCATGCTCCGGAGGAGATTGACCCTGAGAGTTGTTGGTTAGGAGTTTCATTGTTAGCAAGATCGTCCGACCCGACCTCAGACTCTTTCTTCCCGACCTATTTGACCCTCTGCCCAAATGCGAAAAAAACTCTTTGAAGAAGACTCCCTCAACTAGTTAGCACATCTGGGTTATTGTTATTTTCGGGGGCTGGGCCCGCGGAGGCTTACACTTTTTGCACTGCCTGTATCCCGGGCAGACCGACAAAAATAAAGGAAAGGGTGACCCTGCTAAAGGACCCAATTCATTGGGATTTCCCTATTGGGCTAGGTCATTCGATCTATCAGAACAGATCGGATGATCTTCGGATTCCATAACAGCACGTCCGGCGTTGCAGGTCCTTCTCCTTCCGCTGAGACGGCCCTTTTTTTTTTTACCGCGGCACGAAATCATGAAGAAGCGGGCATATATATGAGATGAAGCACACCCGAATCCTATTCTTCCGGCTCGATGCTAACTAAAGTCCGCCAAAAAACCCTTCGCCTTTCTTTTGAATCAAAGTAGGTCGGGGGAAGCTAAGATGCACAAGCTCCCAAGTACCATTGGCTAACTGCTGAGTCCTCTCCGAACCGCAGGAGATAGTTGCCCAAAAACAAAACAAAAGTCACACACTTTGAAAGTCATTGGGCTCGTCGTTAGGAAGAGGTGGGCTGACAAGGAGAGGAATCATTCCCATCGGTGAAATGAATCTTTTCTCCCAGATTTTCTTTGTAGTCCAACTTGGTATATGTATGAATTCATGTTGCCAGTCTCAGTTGGAGGAATAGTGTGACTTGGCTGCTTTCTTCGAGAGTCCTTAGAAATGTCAAGGGCGTGCAGCGTAGCGTGGATAGAGTTGGGAACCATCGAAAGACTAGCAACCAATTTTTCTCTTTCATCCGCTGTATTACTTTCTCGGCATGGAGGTATCTCATCTCTAGCAGACGCAATCAGTGAATCTTCTTAGTCTCTCGGCGGAAATAGCTTAATGGTAGAGCATAGCCTTGCCTCGAAAAACACCGGATCCCGAGAAGAGTTGGCGAAATCTTCCTACTCGAACAAGAAGTCCTATATCTGATTTTTCATGAAAGACTTTCATATGAACTATTTACATAAAATACTGGTTTCTAAAATGTTTTAGAGGAGGCTCAATGCTGAAGGACATGAGAAGGCATGTGAGTTTCCTCGGGATCTAGTACTGAAGGACTCGTAAAAGGTACTTGGGCAACCCGCGATATTCCTATGTGCACATAAAGGTTGTGACGTAGGGTGTGTTGAGTCTTGCTCCACCCCCACTAAGGTTGTTATCGATGTTGAGTGCATTGAGTTTTACTCCGCCTCAACTAAGGATGTTTTCGACGTCGGGTGAGTTGAGTCTTGCTCCGCCCTGACTAAGGGAAAATTTTAAGAATGAACTGATTTCGTGTACGATCATTCTGACATGAACATATGTGATTTGATTACGTTGTTAAAAATTATATTTTTACAGAAATGATTATTGGAATCACGTTTACGTATATGATGTTATAATGATTGTAACATGCCTGTTTTCAAACAAAAGATGGTTTTACAAAATTAGTCACTCTCGGGGTTTATAGCTCACGCTTTTCATGTTTTCTTTTCCTTCCAGGTAGCGAGGACGTTCCCAGTGCTTAGCCTACTCCAGGCCGCCTTGCCTAAGCTTCAAGATATCAGGAAAAAGACACATTTGAGTTATTGAACGTGTATATAACCTTGTATAGGTGGCATGTAGACCTCATTACATAATAATTAGGATGTGAGACGGGTTATTGTGCAAATATGTTGTGAATATGTTGAAAATTTAATTGTAATAATATAGGTCTTTATGGTTCTGGATTTGTAAGTGAATATGTACGTTATAGTCTCACAGGTTATTCAGGTACAATTAGGTAGTGAATATCACAAAAAGGGTGATGCTTGCTGTCTTCACATCTCTTCTCGGGTTGGGTAGGGTAGCCTGGGAGGGGGTGTGACAAGTTAGTATCAGAGCAAAAGAGCCGTGGGGATAGGATCATGCATTGTAGTGTCGAAATATGTAAATTTGTAGCAAAAAGTAATATTGTGTTGTCATATAGGAAACATGCCACCTCGAAGCAGGCGAGTTAGGCAAGCAGCAGCTGGAACTCCTGAAGCTACTGGGGGCCGTGGAGATATGTCTGAGGGTGAATCTAGTCATCCTCAAGTTGGGGTCAATGTCGAGGAATAGATATTTACTAGAATTGCTGAAAGATTGGCTGCAAGCATTAGATCAGTGGAATCAGATCCAAAAAAGAAATACAGTATAGAAAGACTGAAGGCTTTCGGTGCCACTACTTTTGAAGGCACTGTTGATCCTATAGACACAGAGGCATGGTTGAATCTATTTGAGAAATGTTATCATGTGATGAGATGCCCTGATGACAGAAAGGTGGAATTGGCAGTGTTTTTGCTCCAAAAAGGGGCAGAAGATTGGTGGAGAATTGTAGAAAGCAGGAAAGAGGATATAGGAGAAATAGGTTGGAATGAGTTTAAGAAGGCATTCCAAGAGAAATATTGTCCAAGATCATTCCGAGATGCCAAACAGAATGAGTTTCTGAGGTTAGTACAGGGATCGATGTCAGTGGCAGAATACGAAAAGAAATATACTAAACTGTCCAAATATGCCACGGTTATTGTTGCTGATGAGGTTGACAGGTGCAAGAGATATGAAGAAGGTTTACGGGAGGAAATACGTACCTCTGTGACTGCTAGTGTTGAATGGACAGACTTCTCCAAATTAGTAGAGTCAGCAATGCAAGTTGAAAGAAGTTTGATGGAAAAGAGGACAGAACGCGAATCCGCCAGAGGTAGACGGACAATCCACACCTCTAGTACTACTCAGGGACAGTCAGGTAGGAGATTTGTACCAAGTGTATTTAGTGGAGGAAATTTCAAGACCAGATCGAGTGGACAGGGTACTTCCAAGGGAGGTACTGGAGGGGGTACACGGAAGCAAAAACCAAGGAGTTCTACTGGTCCAGCTCAATCAGGGGAAGGTTCTCGAAGTGGACAACCTGGAGAGTCCACAGCTAGTTCCATGAGGAAACTGTTATGTCCCACCTGCGAGAAGTATCATTGGGGACAGTGTAAGGGCAATGTATGTTATCATTGTGGACAAGCGGGTCACTATAAACGAGAATGTCCTCAGTTGATGCAAGAATTTAAAGCTGAACAGAGAACTGGTTCTTTTACAGCTAGTCAACCACAACGACCTGCAGGAATTGCTGATGAGGGTACTAGTGGATCAAAACAGAAGGGAGCTACAAGGCGACCAAGACAGCAAGGAAAGGTCTTTGCTATGACTCAGCAAGAGGCTAATGATGCTCCTAATGTGGTTACTGGTACACTTTTTATATGTTCTACTTCTACCCATGTTTTAATAGACCCTGGTGCTACCCATTCTTTTATTGCTAGAATGTTTGTTGTGAATATAAATAGTACATTAGAATCTTTGCCTGAGGAACTGTTTGTTTATACCCCTGTTTGTGATGACTTTATGGCTAGTAAAGTGTATAAAGATTGTGTGATTGAAATTGATGGTGTGACTATGATAGCCAATTTGATACCCTTAGATATTCAGGAGTTTGATGTGATATTTGGAATGGATTTCTTATCCAAATATCGAGCCACTGTGGATTGTTTCCAGAAGGAAGTCGTGTTTAGAGGATTCGAAGGAAATAAAGTTATTTTCAAGGGGAACAGGAAATTCCTTCCTACTTGTGTGATATCTGCAGTTAAAGCTAGGAAGTTGTTAAGCAAGGGTTGTTCAGCATACCTTGCTTACGTGGTTGATACACAGGCCGGTAAGTTAAGACCAGAGGATATTCCTGTGGTAAATGAATTTCTTGATGTGTTCCCTAAGGAGCTGCCAGGGTTACCACCTGATAGAGAGGTGGAGTCTATTATTGATCTAGTTCTTAGAACAACGCAGATTTCGCAGGCACCATACTGTATGGCACCATCAGAACTGAAGGAGTTGAAGGTGCAGTTACAGGAACTAATAGATAAGGGGTACATTAGACCGAGTGTGCCTCCGTGGGGTGCACCACTGTTATTCGTGAAGAAAAAGGACGGTACTATGAGACTGTGCATTGATTATCGTTAGTTAAATAAGGTCACTATATGCAACAAATATCCCTTGCCTCGTATTGATGATTTGTTGGATCAGCTTAAAGGGGCATCAGTGTTCTCAAAGATAGACCTAAGATCGGGATATCATCAAATTGAAGGTCAGAGAGACAGATGTACTGAAGATAGCTTTTAGAACGAGGTATGGACATTATGAATTCCTCGTGATGCCTATTGGTCTGACAAATTCCCTAGCAATGTTTATGGACTTGATGAATAAGATTTTCCATCCTTACTTGGATCAGTTTGTGATTGTATTTATTGATGATATTCTAGTGTATTCTAGAAGCAAGGAAGAACATGCAGAATATCTTAGAATTGTATTACAGACTTTGAGAGAAAAGAGATTGTATGCAAAATTCAGCAAATGCGAATTTTGGCTGGAACGGGTAATGTTTTTGGGTCATATTGTTATTGCTGCAGGAGTTGGAGTAGATCCTCAAAAGACCGAGGCAATTACCAGATGGGAACAACCAAGGACAGTAACGGAGGTTCGTAGTTTTCTGGGACTCACAGGTTATCATAGGCGCTTTGTACAGGGTTTTTCCAAGATAGCATTACCACTGACTCGTTTGACTAAGAAAGGAACTAAATTTGAATGGAACGAAGAATGTGAGCAAAGTTTCCAAGAGTTAAAGAAGAGATTAGTGACAGGGCCTATTTTAGCACTTCTAGAGACAGGGAAGGAATTTGAGGTGTATTGTGACGCCTCTAGTCAGGGGTTAGGTTGTGTACTGATACAAGAAGGTAAAGTTATAGCTTATGCCTCTAGGCAATTGAGGCCACATGAAGTTAATTACCCTACCCATGACTTAAAACTGGCAGCGGTGGTGTTGGCATTAAAGATGTGGCGGCATTATTTGTTTGAAGAGAAGTGTCATATCTATACGGATCACAAAAGTTTGAAATACATCTTTGATAAGAAAAAACTCAACATGAGACAAAAGAGATGGTTGGAACTGATCAAGGATTACGATTGCACTATAAATTATCATCCAGGGAAAGCAAATGTTGTAGCTGACTCATTGAGTAGGAAGTCGAGACTTCATTGAATATTATTAATGCGGAATTGACAAAAGGAGTTAAAGAGTTCAAATGCATCCTTATCGGTAGATAAGTTAGGAGAGTTGTTTGCACACTTCCAGGTGAGACCCACCTTGATGGGTGAGATTGTTAATAAACAAATGGAAGACTCTGTACTCAAAAAGGTAGTGGAAGAGGTAAATCTCAAGCAAAGAACAGATTTTGATATAAGAAACGATAGAGCTTTAATGAAACACGGAAGATTGTGTGTCCCAAATGACTTGACATTGAAAAATGCTATTCTAGAGGAAGCTCATAGTTCTGCATATGCGATGTATCCAGGTAGTACAAAGATGTACAGGACTTTGAGAGAATATTATTGGTAGCCAGGAATGAAACGGGAAATTGCAGAATGTGTGGCAAGATGTTTGATTTGTCAGCAGGTTAAGCCAAAAAGACAAAGACCTGGTGGACTTTTAAAACCACTTCCCGTACCTGAGTGGAAATGGGAGCATATCACTATGGACTTCTTATTTGGTCTCCCTAAAACTCCGAATGGTTATGATGGAATATGGGTGATAATTGATAGATTTACTAAAACTGCACGATTCTTGCCAGTTAAAGTGACTTTTACTTTAGATAAATTGGCCAAACTGTATGTTGACAGGATAGTAAGTCAATTTGGAGCTCCTGTGTCTATTATTTCTGATAGAGATCTGAGGTTTACATCTAAGTTTTGACCGAGTTTACAGCAAGCATTGGGAACTAAACTTAAGTTTAGTACAGCTTTTCATCCTCAAACTGATGGACAATCAGAAAGAATGATTCAGACTCTAGAGGATATGTTGCGTGCTTGTGTACTGCAATTTAAAGGAAGCTGGGAAACTCATCTGTCTTTGATGGAATTTGTGTATAATAATAGTTACTATTCTAGTATCGGAATGGCATCCTATGAGGCATTGTATGGCAGACGTTGCAGAACTCCTATATGTTGGGGTGAAGTAGGAGAAAGGAAATTAATGGGACCAGAGTTAGTCCAAACTACGTCAGAAAACGTAAAATTCATAAGAGAAAGGTTGAAGACTGCACAGGATCGGCAGAAAAGCTACGCTGATAAAAGGCGTCGAGATGTAGAATTTGAAGTTGGTGATAAAGTCTTCTTGAAGTTATCTCCCTGGAAAGGAATTTTGAGATTTGGAAATAAGGGAAAGTTGAGTCCAAGATATATTGGACCTTATGAGATTCTGGAACGCATAGGACCTTCGGCTTATCGGTTGGTGTTACCAATGGAGTTGTCTAAAATACATGACGTATTTCATATTTCTTTATTGAGGAAGTATATTCCCGATTTCACACATATTTTGGAGGCTCGACCTATTCAGTTAAAAGAAGACTTGTCTTATGAAGAAGAGCCTGTACAAATCCTAGATCGAAAAGAGCGAGTGTTGAGATAAAAAACTATACCACTTGTTAAGGTTTTGTGGAGAAATTACAAAGTGGAAGAGGCAACATGAGAAAGTGAAGATCAAATGAAGATCAAATATCCTCATCTCTTTACGGAATGATTTAACCTGAATTTCAAGGACGAAATTCTCAAAAAGGGGGTAATGAATTGTAAGCACCTAATTTGTAAGCACGTTCAAAAGCTTAAAGTGAATTAATGTTAATAATCTCATTTTGTAAATTAAATAAAAATATTAAAAAAATGAAGAAAGAAAAATAAGGAAGAGGAAAACAAAGGGGAAAGAAGACAAAAAAGGGAAATTAAAAAAAACAAAAAAAGAAGAGAAGATAAGGAAGGGGAGAGAAGTCGGTTATTAATTTTTATTGAAGGGGAAAACTTTGCCGACTTATTTCTCTTCATTTCCAAACTCATTTCTATGCTATCTTTCAGCTACACATCGTGAAAAGGTTGAAGAAGAGTTCTAGGGTAAATTCTTGCAAGGTTTTGGACGGCTTTATGGTAAAACTGAAGCTGAAACAGAAGCTTCATTTGCTATAGCATAGTTTGAACCAGGTTTTGGTGTTTGGTGAATATCAAGCTGAAGAAATCGAATTTTGGGCTGAAATTTTAAGGTTAGTAAGCTAACTCAATTATGAACAACTTTTATGAAGGATGCTTGAGTTGAAATGGAACAGAAACATGTGAACCTTTAGCTGGAAGTTACTGATACGAAATTTCTGTGCAATCTGGAGTAGCACAGAGAAATCTTGCAATATCTGACGAACAAGGACGAGTTAAGCCACGAAAATTTGAGGTAAGCTAGAAAACATGTTTCTCTACAAGTTTGTAGAAGGAAAGAAGTTTTTAAATCTGGCTGGAAATATGACTTTTAACTTACAGAAGTGAGAACAAAAAGAAAAAGAGGAAACTCTACTGTCGGGTGGGAAGCTGGTGTCACTGAGAAATTTGAGAGTGAGTAGCGAGACAAATCTCGCTGGTAGTGTAGAGGAGCTTTTTGTCTCACAAATCTTGCTGACTCTCGCTAGGTGTCGCTCCTCGGTAATCTCGCTAGTCTCGCTTATTCTGGTGTCGCTAGTGCCGTGTACCTGTTGTGTAATTTCGCTAGCAATCTCCCTGGTAATCTCGCTAGTGACACAGAATCTCGCTTATTATGTTTACTTGGGAAAAAAAGGGAGTCTCGTTGATGAATCATGATTAGAGTTTAAGTATGCATATTTAACAATCATGTAAAGGAAGTTTAAGGAAAGCGTAACGTGAGGAATGTGTATTTATAGGCCAAGAAGAGCTCGGAAAGGCGTATAATCCGCTCAGGGCCTAAGGACAAGTTGTGAGTGACACTTTTCTTTCTTTGAAAACGAAATTTATTGGAAATGTTTAGTTTTGTTTTCTTATGAGATATGGCTTTGACATGAACTGTTTTCTTGAAAAGCATGATGTTTGATGATATTGTTCACAAGGCATGTTTTATCCTTTTTCTATAAGATGTTGAAAGGCATGTTATGAAATGTTGTTTATCGTAAAATATCTGATTTTTCATGAAAGACTTTCATGTGAACTATTTACGTAAAATACTGGTTTCTAAAATGTTTTAGAGGAGGCTCAATGCTGAAGGACATGAGAAGGCATGTGAGTTTCCCCGGGACCCAGTACTGAAGGACTCGTAGAAGGTACTTGGGCAACCCGCGATATTCCTATGTGCACATAGAGGTTGTGACATTGGGTGTGCTAAGTCTTGCTCCATCCCAACTAAGGTTGTTATCGACGTTGAGTGCGTTGAGTTTTACTCCGCCTCAACTAAGGATGTTTTCGACGTTGGGTGTGTCTAGTCTTGCTCCGCCCTGACTAAGGGAAAATTTTAAGAACGAACTGATTTCGTGTACGATCATTCTGGCATGAACATATGTGATTTGATTACGTTGTTGAAAATTATGATTTCACAGAAATGATTATTTGAATCACGTTTACGTATATGGTGTTATAATGATTGTAACATGTCTGTTTTCGAACAAAAGATGGTTTTACAAAATTAGTCACTCACGGGGCTTTTAGCTCATGCTTTCCATGTTTTCTTTTCCTCCCAAGTAGCGATGACATTCCCGGTGCTTAGCCTACTCCAACTCGCCTTACCTAAGCTTCGAGATATCAGGAAAAAGACACATTTGAGTCATTGTACGTGTATATAACCTTGTATAGGTGGCATGTAGACCTCATTACATAATAGTTGGGATGTGAGACGGGTTATTGTGCAAATATGTTGTGAATATGTTGAAAGTTTAATTGTAATAATACAGGTATTTATGGTTCTAGATTTGTAAGCGAATATGTACATTATAGTCTCGCAGGTTATTCTGGTACAATTAGGCAGTGAATATCACAAAAAGGGTGATGCTTACTGTCTTCACATCTCTTCTCGGGTTGGGTAAGGTAGCCTGGGAGGGGGTGTGACAGTTATCAATAACTTTTTCTGTCTACAATGTGTTTGCATCCTTGCCCTTAGCCCCTAAATAGAATCAAATAATAGCCTGAACTAACTAATAATCAACAATTTTTGTTCTTCTACTCCGACCAAATAAATAGAAGACATGTAACTTCCCCAAAAAGAGTCTCAGAAGTTTTCATGTTAAATGTAGCCTAATAATTATTATTGTATGCAAACTCCATAAGATGCAAGTGAGGGTCTCAACTCCCTGCAAAAAATCCAAGGCACAAGCACATAATGTGTTCTTTGAAGTATGGTTCACATGCCCAGTCTAGCCATCGAACAATGGGTGTAAAGCCATACTGAATCTTATCTATGTGTCTAAATCTATCTAAAGACTCTTTTAAAAAAGAGTAGATGTGAAACAGAGGTCTCTATTTGACATAATTAAAATGGTACCTCAAGAAGTGTGACAACCTCTTCCAGAAACAACTATGAAGCTCAAATTGTTGAAAATATACAGTACTTTGACACATCTACTCTGAAAACTGTTGTGAGCTTAAGATGTCTTATTCACTAAGAACACATTCTAAACTAGTTGTATTGGCATGGAAAAATCTTTGTACGTGCGACATAGCAACTGGCCATACTTAAACGACGTAATCTCAAGATACTTAACAGAGCTAATTTGATCAACTGGAAATCGCTTATAGTCCATGAGCGTCAACTAGGATGCCTTCTTAGTAGCTATTTGTTAGAGAGAGAACTTTGTCCAACTAAGTCTCATCCTCATTAGAAACTCAACGTAAGTTTTCTACTGCTAAGGGCTATAAAACTTACTCTAGACAATTTCATGTTACTCTTTAATTCTAAAACAATCACATGTCATTATTTAGACCCTACAACGAACGAGTCTAAAAATCTGTTTGAAAAAATGAGGTTTCTAAAGTCCCTGAAAACCATAAAGCATTGGTGAATCAAAAACACATCCCCTATCCTCATAATAACTGTAACTGATCCTTGAAGATAGTTTTTAAGATAAAAACCTTCCTAATTCATAAATCTATCTTGAAAATAGCCATCTTCATAAAGTTAGTCAATTTGTTGTCAATCTGAGAGAAAACATAGTATTTGTGGCACCCCAAGTGTCACATCCCTCCCCAAGCCACCCCTCCGTAGCCCAAGATGAAGTGTGAGGACAGCAGACACCCACCCTCTTACGATGTCTACCGTCGAACCTCCATCTTGCTCATCTTAACGTGTATAACTTAGACAGGCATAAATAAAACTAACTCATTAATAAAATGCATAACTTATTATTGCAACTATTTCACAAGTCTGTTCACAAAAGACATGATTCTAGTTCCTTATTTAGATTGCTGCCTATAGCTAAGTACACATAATTTCTCGAAAGACCTTGACTTCGCACAGCAATGAAAACTCAGCTGCTATTTGAAAAGAAAAACATAAGATAAGGATGAGCTTTAATGAAGCTCAGTGAGTGATCGAATAAACTAGGGCTCAACCAACGCTTTCAGCATTATCATAATAATCATAATACTCGTAAAATAAATCAAGCGCAAGTAAATCTATAATTAAATCGAGCTTATACTCAACCCTCCCCCATAGGGTTATTCTCATAATCGTCTTTTCCTGCTAGCACCTTCAACACAACAAATCTTGACTGGTTTTTCCTGCTGGCCAACCCGGCTCAACTAATCTCATCAAATCTGTATCTGTCTGTCCACTATATTTTCCTTATGTGCATATAGTCTTACCTTTAAGGCTCAGGAGCTAGGCCCGCCGATCCCCTGACCATCCCCTCGGTACTTCTCGTAGGCTCAGGAACTAGGCTTCGGTTGCCTCCTGACCATCCCACAAGGAAATCTCTGCTACGGGCTCAGAAACTAGGTCCTTCCGACCCTCTGACTATCCTGTGTAGTGTCGAATCCTGATCCCAATCATGATCGTCATCATCAAGGTCTTCTCAAGGTCCTTTGGCATCGAAATATAACTTGTTCATCAATGCCTTCGTATAATCCTTCAGCATCAGAGTTAGAATCTAATGTCCAACAAGCTTGATATACTATGTACTTGTTGAGTAACTTATCTGATACATCACCATAGCATGCATAAAATCGCATAATCATGCTATTAATTATAAGCTCATAGGCATGCTATTAATAAGTATTTAGAGAGTTTAATTTAGTTCTCTCGCGAAAGAAATCAATCACTCATAGTAGAGATAATTGTCTGACTTAGGGTTTCTCCTCTTGTTTTCAGTTCCGCTCCTTCTCAGATTCTCCCAAGCTTCTGGAACTAAGAAAACAACAACCTAGAACCTCAGGAACTCTAAAACAGCTTTCTAGACGCCAGAAATTTCTTCCTTGGACCCAGAGCATTTTCTTGGATGCAGAGCTGCAACAGTTTGGACGTAAGGTAGCACTTCTCGACCTCAAACAACTCAGTTGGATGCAAGGCAGCCTTCCTTGGACGCTTGGGATAGCTGTTGAACACAAACAGCACTTCAACAGCAAGGAAAACAGCTCCTTGGATGCAACCTACTCTTCTTTGGACACAATGCTTTTCTCAACCTTCCTCTTCTCTCTTTCTAGTGAAAATCGGGAACTTGTGATGGTGTGAGAGCTCTTCCTCCCCTCTTAGTCCTATTTATAAAGTTGGAAGACATGCTTTCTCACCTCTTCTTTGCTTCCAAAGTTGATACTTAGCTTCCCCATGTCACCGTGCATGTAAGCTCAACATGCAACCACACACTTGATTCTTTGTATGTTAACTTGTTATACATCTCAACACCTCCTACTTACGAAGTTAAGTCCAAATGAAGCCACTTATCACCAATATTTCCAACCATGCGTCCAACCTAGTCCCCGGAAATAGGACCATGTGTCCAACCTTTCAATACTATGCATCAAACATGATGCTTCCTAGGGTTTGGCTTCTTTTGCTCTCTTTTCTTCTTCCGGCCTTCCTATACTTAGCCAAATTTCCCTTGCCAAACCTCCCCTATGCGTCCACTCTCTTTCCTATGCGTCCAATCTTCTTCCAAGAGTCCAACACTTAGCCAAAAATCCCCTCTTTTAGGAGGTATGTGTCCAACTACTCCGAGGTTCCCACACTTAGTCAAATTTTCACTCACAAAATTCTCTACATGTGTGGTTTCCTCCAAATTCTCTTAGATATGCGTCCACCTTCTTCTTTACATTGGTTTATGCATCCATGACTCTCCAACATGTCCCCATGGACTCCTTAATTGCTCACTTATGCATCCATGTTGTGCGTCCCGAGCCTATGCATCTAACTTTCCTCTCTTAAGCCTTTATACTTAGTCATTTTTCAACAAACTTACCCTAGTATGCCTCCAACTCAACTTCTCCTTCCTTAGGGTTGTTTCTCAACTCTCCAAATCATCCAACACTTAGCCAAATCTTCCTAGAAAATTGGCATATGCGTCCAATCCTAGGTAGGATGAGTTTTCTTCTTCAATTTTGATCTATGTGTTTCTCTCTATCTTCCAAGACCTAAATTTTATTCCAACACTTCAACACTAAACCAATTTTTCCTCTAAAAATAGTCATCATGCGTCCAACTTTACCTATCATCTCAACTCCACAAGCCCACGTTTTCTGCCTCAAAATTTTTTCTAACTCCACCGGCTTGTGATCCAAATTTACACCATTTACCCTAGTTTCCTTTCCTTACCCCTCTTAAGCAACTAGGTCAAAGGTTTGGGTGTCACACCGAGCCCAAGATTCAAACCAAAATTTGAAATCCAGATTCGGCACCTAACGACCCCAGCAGTACCTTACTTCCTCTATGACCTAGTTACATTACATATTCAATTCATAATAGTTGCTACATAAATGCATGGACCCATCTTTCTTTCTTAATAAACAAACTTAAGCGCCTCAGGCAAGATATCACTGTGTATGAAAAACTTTGCTAACTATTTCCTATATTTGTGACCCGCTACTCCATTCTACCAGAATCATTCCATTCAAAGCCTTACTCTTTCCATTTCCATAGTTTCTGTCAACTATTGTTACCAAACATATACACTTAAAATATTATTTTCTCCAATTCCTCTATAATTCGAAGAAGCTTATCAAGCACCCTTCCAATGCTTAATTGTCTATGCTTAAAATTTTATTATGAGGAGAAGATTTCATGCTAACACTAAGTTCCACAACCAATCAACCTAAGCAAGCTATCTTTTCAACTTACAAATACTAAGGTGATGTAGCCTAAGTAGCCTCACAGAGTAATCATCCATGAATCAAGATTTTGGGTCTTTTATTAGAATGATAAATTGTGTTTCATACAAGAGGGAAGGTTCCCATTTATAGAGTTTTATTACAAGTGGGGGTAAAAAGGGAGTTAACCTAGAATATTGCCTAATTACCCAATCAACCCATATTCTTCTTACATCATTCTACCTCTCTTAAAAGGAAACTCGTCCTCGAGCTTTAAAAAGAAAATTATTATGAAGCAAACAAGGAATGAAATAAACTTGTTCAATGGAGTATGACCAAACCAACCTCCTAGATTTTGAACAAATATATTATGATCAAATGGATAAATTTGAGACAAAAAATCCAATATTGCCACCAAAAGATGAACATCGACATCGGCCATAAACCCAAAATAGATGCTTCCTTCAAGCTCATTCTGATCAAATCTGGAACAACCTTGATATTTTGGTAGATTCGACACAATCAAGAAGAATTTGAAGCCCATTTTTTTAGATTTGGTAGATTTAACACAATCCAGAAGAATTTCCTAATTTTTTAGATTCGACACAAACTTGCTTGGATTGGTAGATTCGACATAATCCAAGCAAGTTAAGACATTCCTTAAGAGATTTATGGAAAACGTTTTAAGAGATTTGGTCAAGAAACGATTGAAAACAAATAAAATTCATGGAAGTTATAGGTTGTCGAAGAGCAAGGGAGCCACCAACACGCCCAGTGCATGCCCAACATGCCCATTGTGCGTGTCCTACCGCCTACCCCTGTGCCAGTGTGTGCCGACAGCCCCCCTGCTACCCACTTGAAGGCTCACGACCATTTTAGGTGAAATTGGGTTATTTTCTTTATTCAATTCATGTTTCCTTTAATTTTTTACAATAAAATGAGTATTTTTGGACCCTAAATCAATTTTAGCCTATTTTAAGGAATTCAGGAAAAATGTGTTTAAAACCCTAAGTTATGAAGTTGAGAATTAAATGAAGTATTAGGGAAGCATGCTAGGTACTAGGATGTGCTTGACTTAAATGGTTGGTTCAAGGA
Source organism: Citrullus colocynthis (assembly GCA_031780015.1). NCBI lineage: Eukaryota > Viridiplantae > Streptophyta > Magnoliopsida > Cucurbitales > Cucurbitaceae > Citrullus > Citrullus colocynthis. The sequence continues at coordinate 3,838,988 of QLSR01000100.1, read as the reverse complement.
AGTTTATTGAAAATTTTCAGGTCAAACAACAATAGAAGACGATATAGGCCCGAAGGATGGAAAGGGATCTGTGAGTGACAAGTTATTTAAAATTCTTCCTAAATCGTTTTAAGGATGATTTTCCATATTGTTGATGCTTCCTTATGTTTGGATGAGTTTTGTTATCAAAATGTGATTTGAACTGCAAGCCTATGAAATGATCTTTTTATGAGTTTTATGAGCTTACTCGTGAATTTAAGGATATGGAAATGTATTTAAAGAATGGAAGTACAAATATGTTTAAAGTTTAAAGGCTTTCAAGGATGAAATATTTAAGTATGCAAGTTGCTTTGTAAAGTATGTTTATAAGCTTATTACGTGTTCAAGTATTTGCAAGTATGTGAGGTTTTAAAATGTGGTTAAGTTTGTATTGTGATGAATGTTGTATTGTGAAAACCTACCTGCTTGTATCCTAGTTAATCGTTATTTAGGGACCTGATGCTGAAAAATAAGGAGAAGGCATTTGGGCAGCCCAAGTATCCGATGCTGAATGACAAGGAGTAGGCATTCAAACAAGGAGAAGGCATCTAGAAAGGTCTTTGGGACCCACCTAGGCACCTTGATGGAACTTGCCTACAATAATAGTTACCATTCCAATATTGGTATGGCTCCGTGTGAACCGTTATATGGTAGGCGATGTAACCTTATATTCTAGGGTGAAGTTGGAGAAAGGAAGTTAGTAGGATCTGAACTGGTACAAGCTACTTCAGAAAGTGTAAAGTTGATTAGGGATGTCACACCCCCTCCCAGATTCCCTTTCTAACCTAGAAGTGGGTGCGACCTACACACACATTCATCTCCATATATTTTGAAACATAAATCAATACCAGATCAATTATACAAAGCTTTATGCTAGTGAAACATCATAAGTTAAACATAATCTCTTAATTCAGATTTCTCAACTCATAATTTATTATTACAGGTATTTGTTCTACACACTGCAAAACTCACTCTCACTGTACTCCAAGAATCATGTATGACAAGAACATGTACATAAACCGAGTTTTTACAACTTTCCCAGAGAACTAATGCAGAGTCAGCCCAGACAAGGATCTTCTGTAGGCTAGGCGTCCCGGACACACTCGCTACCTGAAACGGATAAACAATAAATAAGAAAGCGTGAGCCTAAAGCCCAATGAGTGACTAAGTTTAACCAATTGCTGTTAAATTTCTTGAATTAAAATTGATCACAACAACTACCATATATTTATATAAATAAGGATTCCTAGGTCATCGATGCCATAAAATAAAAGTAATACAATTATCTTTCCCAACATGTAGCGGAGCAAAGCTCAACGCACTCAACCTCATAAACCAATCCTTATTATTCATATATTCAAACGCCTTCACACTTCGTCTCTCAGTGTTTCAACCCTCAACTGCTTTCTCATGATGTCCCTCAGCACTGAGTTCCATATCAATCCACTGCTCAAGTGCCTTCACTCATGGTCCCTCAGCACCGAGCTATCATGTACTGGTTTTCCATATGCCTTCTAACAAGGTCCCTCGGCATTGGAATCCATTTCAATCAATTCCTCAAGTGCCTTCACCAATGGTCCCTCAGCACTGTGTATTATATATCGTATTCCCATAGGCCTTCACACATGGTCCCTCGGCCGTGGGTTGCATTTAGATACATGCATACAGGATTCCATATGACACAATAGTTTACACTCACACATTACTAAACATAATCCTTGTATGAAATAGAAGGTCACTCACGATTTGTCTTAGGCCCCGAGCGAATTATATGCCTTTTCGAGCTCTTCTTGGCCTGTAAAAACACATTTCCCACGTTAGGTTTTCTTTGAACTTCCTTTTCAATATCATTTAGTATGCATATTCATATTTCATTCTCATTCCATCACCGAGACTCTTTTTTTCCAAAATATTCATAACTAGCGATACTCTATGTCACTAGCGAGACTATCAGCGAAATCACACCACTGGATACTGCACTAGCGAAACCGGAGTGAACAAGACTAGGGAGATTACCTTAAGGAGCGACACCCAGCGAGACTTCAGTGAAAGTTGTGAGATGCAAAGCCCTTTGCGTTATCAGTGACACTCGTTCCGCTACTCACTTTCCAGCTCCTTAGCGATACCACTGTCTTAACGACACCTGATACCACTGCTTTCTTCCTTCCCTTCTAACTCTTTCTTTATCCTGCTAAAAACCATACTACAGCCAAATTCAGAACTTCCTCTCTTCTACGATCTTGTAAAGAAGTGAGCCTTCTAACTTACCTCAAAATTTCAAACCATAACTCGTCTTCGTTTGAGAACTATTCCCAAATGACTTCGACTGTCTTGAATTGTCTAGCAATTCAACTCTGATTACTTCCTCCTAGAAATTAACATATTTTTGCTCAGATTTAACTTAAACATCCTTCATGAAAGTTGCTAAGAATTAAGTTAACTTACTAACCTCAAAATTCTAGTCCTAGCTTCAACTTCCTCAGCTTACTCTTCTTCAAATACCGAATGGTGTCCAGATTTATCAACAACAATCAAGCTTCTGGTTCCAGCTTCAATATCACCATGAAAATGATCTGATTTCTACTTGAATTCGATATAAACACCTTCTTCCACCTCTCCTCATTGTTCGTCTGCGAAATGGAGTCAATCTGAGTTCGAAAATATGTCCAAAAGGGTTTAATTATTCGATGCACTCACTTATATATCAATATAAATCACTGACTCACCAGCTCTACTATCATCTTCCTTCTTGGATTAGCCAACGCAAACCTTCCGCGCATGGCTTCGAAAACGCATAGCCTCAACTTACCATGCTACTACTTGCCCAACGCCGAATAGCCGACTACCGCATGGCCCTCTCAGCCCCTTTTCTGTGCCGCAACGCATACCAACCTTCAACGCATAGCCATCTCAATGCATAGCAATGCCAACTTTCTAACACGTGGTAGCCTTCAACGCATACTTCCAACAATGCCAATTGCACCCTCCTTCCTTCACATCTGCATCCACGCCGAGCTGCCCTCTTCAACGCGTGGCTACCAGCGGCGACTCTTGTCCACCTTCAGACATACTCTCAGCGCATAATCACCTCATCACATGGAAACACTTAGCCACTTTTGCTCTCACACAACTCGGCCAATTCCTTACTCAATACCCGCCCCATAGTTTCTTCTTACTTACCTTCTCCCAATGACAGGTACGAGGCTTACAAAGGAGAAGTTGAAGAACGCACGGGACAAACAAAAAAGTTATGTAAACAAGCGACGAAGAGTTTTAGAATTTGAAGTTGGCGATAAAGTTTTCCTTAAGCTATCACCATGGAAGGGAGTTTTAAGGTTTGGAAAAAAAGGGAAGTTGAGTCCAAGGAATATTGGTCGTTATACGATTTTGGAATGCATAGGATCGTCGGCTTATCAGTTGGCACTACCTATAGAGTTATCTAAAATACATGATGTGTTCCATGTTTTGTTACTGTGGAAATATATTGCAGATCCCACCCATGTTCTTGGGACCCAACCTATCCAGCTCAAGGAAGATTTGTTGTACAAAGAAGAACCCATGAAAATACTTGACAAGAAGGAGAAAGTGTTAAGAACCAAAACAATCCCACTTGTTAATGTCTTGCGGAGGAATCATAAAGTGGAAGAACCTACTTGAGAGGATGAAAATCAACTGAAGATCAAGTATCCTAATTTATTCTCTGGATGATTCAGCCAAATTTCAATGACAAAATTCTTAAAAATGGCGTAATGATTTGTAAGCCCTAACTCCTAGTTTCATTTGCTCAAGTTAAAGTTAAAAACAAATGGTTAAATGTTAGCTTGAGATGACCTAAGTGAACCTATATTCAAAGGGGAATTCTAGTGATTGTTTAAGCAAGTCTAATTTTCTTCTGGCCTTTAATAAAGGGAAAAAGAATGTAGCTAATGGTGTGTGATCAAAAGGAAAATTGGTTGAGAGTTAGAAAAATTTTCTAAGTGTTTGAGATTTTCCTATGTGCAAGTAGGTCAATTAAATAAGGATAGTTAAATAAATGAATAAATAAATAGATTAAATTACTTAAATTAAAATTAAAAGAGATAATGGTGGATGGCCAAATTCGATTGGAGGGAAAAAAGCAGTAGCTTCGGCCAGAAACAAAAAGCTGAAAGAAAACTCTAGTTCTCCCGATTCCCTCGTGCCATTTCCGCCATTTTTGCCCAAAATGAAAGCGAATTGAGTTAAGAATCCACCCTAGGGCTTTCGAAGTGAATTGGAGTTGAGAAGCTTGAGAAAAGTTGAAGAAAGTGGAGGTTGTCGCTGAACCGAGTATACCAGAGCACTTGAGTTTGAGGAGTATTTCAAGGGTGTCCGGGAAGATTTTAAGCGCCCAAATTTCTTGGTAATAAGTTAAGAGGTCCCTTTTAAGTTCCATAAAATTTGTTTAGAGTTTATTTGATTGGAAAAGGTGTTTTAGAGCTTTGAAAAATCGAGTTGAAAATAGGGGATTGCTGATCGAAGGTTGAAGACAACAGCCCAGGCTGCTGCCCACCCTCTGCACGTCAGCCGCACACTTGTGCGAGAGTTACCACCCACACCCACACTCATGTCTGCTTGCCCTGTGCAACAGTTGCCGCTGACACACATGCCCACACCCATGTGCGACAAACGTCGCCCACACTCATCAATTGTTGCCCACGCCTCCAACGCCTACCCACGCACGCCCCACGCCCCCTACCGTCCACCCATGCCCACCTGCTGCCTATGTTGCATGCCCACAATCAATTTAGGTGTTGGTGAGCATTTTTTAGGCCTAATTGATATTTTCTTGAAATTTTAGGCTCAAAATGAGTAATTTTGATTTTGAACTCATTTTTGGATATTTTAGGAAATTTTGGGAATTTTTGCAAAAAAGTCCCTGAATGGCAATGGTGAAGGAATATATGAAATTTAAGTTGATTTAGGCCAATGTGGATGAAGCTTAAGTATTATGGGAAGTGTGGGAACCTCAAGGAGATGATCTAATGTCCCTTAATTGATATTTCAGGCCAAATTGAGGTTAGAGAAGCCTATAACACTAAGGGATTAGGCTTGAGCTGAGAGTGACACGTTTTTTTCTTTCAAAGGAATTCATTTATGATTTTTAGCGATGATTTCTTATGCAAATGTGTTCTCTTGTTGATTTGTTAAGTATTGAGTGTGGTTTACTGATTTTACTTAAATTACCTAGTATGGAATGTCAAGCATAAAAAAGAAAGTTATATGTTTTCTTATTCTCAGATGTTTTCCTTGTGTAGTATGTATTTGAAAAGCATGATTTATACTTGATTTTTATAGCTTGAAGAGCATGCTTTATTTGTTTTCTTGAAACTTTGAAGAGGCATGACTACTTGATGCTAGTTTCTGAGAAATCTAAGGTTTTCCATAAAATGTTATATATTGAAATGATTATTTTTACAGCATGCTTGTATTTCTTAAAATGTTTTATAAAGGAACCCAATGCTAAAGTGAAGGAAATTGAAACCCGGCAGTAGCGTGTGATCGCGTTCTTTGATTTATTGAAAGAATTAAAAATACAAAAAATAAAGAAAAGGTTAAGCATCATACCTTTGCCAATCTTTAATTCTTGAACCTATAGTCTTCTCCTTGTAGTCTTCCTTTTTCAAGAGATCTTCCTCGCTATGACTCTGGCAAGGATCCAGCTTGTGGGAACTGCTTCTTTAAAAGAATGGGAAGAAGAAATTTCTTAGAATTTTTCTAAGAAAATTGGGAGAATTAATAGAGGAAGATTTTTAGAGCAATCGTAGAGATTATTCTTTTAGGGAGTGTGTTCTATGAAGGCTCCCAAGGACCTTATTTATAAAACTCTATGGGTTACTCCTAATTTTATTAGGATAAACCCTCTGCAGAGATTTTAAATCAAATATTCAATAATATCCAATATTTATAAATATCTCCCAAATAATATCTCATATTAAATGGTTTAAAATATTTAAATCTTATTTAAATATTTATTTTCATCATAATCTTTGATTTGGATCTCATCCAAATTAAATAATTAATTTTTTTAATCCAATTCAAATCAATTAATTAATTCTCCCTCTCTTTATTTATATAGATTTTATCCAAAATAATTAATTATTTGAATCATATTCAAATAAATTAATTCCCCATATTATAAAGTTATAATTTGAATCACATTCAAATAAAATTTATAATAAATCGTACAATTAATATTTTCCCTCATAAATTTGAACATTTCAAATTTTTCTTTCAACATAGTTGATCCTTGTTGGTCCGTAGTGAGCTAGCAAGGGGACCTTATGGACCTATAGATCAGAAGCTCCAACGATATGAAATTAATCGACTAAACTCATTAACCACATTAATCAATATTCGTTAACTATGGGTACACTCCACTAAACACCCACATCTGCACTCTTCTCACTGCAGATGTATTTCTGTGTCCATGGAAGCAAATTAGTCATTCACAAGTGTTCGTAACACCAGCTGTGTCAAATTACCGTTTTACCCCTCAGTTACTTCTAAATCCTTAAGTACCAATGCTCCTTTAATGAACAACCTATTATGGTCCAACCATTAAACAGAAACTCCTCTCGGGCCAGTGAAAGGGTAGGTCAAGTCTTGAAGACACCACTTAAAGGAACACTTATCTACTTACTCTAAAAATGGGAACGTGTGAAATCTATCTTGTATAATTATGTCTCTAGCTCCCCACTCCGTCTTATCCCCAAGATGGTAGGCATATTGAGTCGACAAATGGCCACTCTCACCCATACAAATCAAAGGACAATCTCTCGTGGACAAGAGTTCATAATATACTCAGGATTAAGACTAAGTTGTCTAGGTCATCCTATTGAAATAGAAACCTAACTAGTAAACAAAGATACATCTAGTGATTACTATTTCCTAATTCAGTTTTATGCAAACTCATTGCATAGGATACTCCCACTCACATGTCACCTACACGAACACGTTAGATCATTGCGTTTGTATCAAATACAAAGTGGGTCATATCCATAGTGTCACCAGGATAAGGTACCCGCCTTATCCCTATACTATAGACCCTTTAGACTGTATCTTGAACAGTCTTATCCCTATGATCTCCATATGTCCCTACATATAGTTCAAAACTCATAAAACAACTTAGGATGTTAGTTTATTGGATTTACGGTTATTAAGACAAAACAAACCAAAACAATCAATAACACTTATTGAAGTAACACATCAATAACTCTTTATTAATGATTTAATTACGGTCAAATTATTACATTTACAATCTACGAGTTTTAGGGCATAAAACCCAACATAAAGGACATGGAGAAGACATATAGGCAACACCAAGATTATTAAGGAACTCAATGCTGAAGGACGTTAAACAAACATTTGAGTATCCTTGGAACCCGGTACTAAAGGACATTGAGAGGGTACTTGGGCAACCCGAGATAAGTTATTCCTATGTTCACATAAAGAGAGTTGGCGTTGTTGAGTTGAGATTACTCCACATCAACTAAGGTTTGTTTTCAACGTCAAAAGTGTTGAGCTTGCTCCACCTCAACTAAGATATCTTGACTTCAAAGATAAAGAATGATGAGTTTTAGAAAGCTTTATTTCAATAAATTGTTTCGTTGATTTCTCTAAAGCCTGAGCATGGTTTTTTATGTTAAAGAATACGTTTTCAATATTATGTCACTCACTAGCTTTCCAGTTCATGTTTTTCTATTTTTTCTCACCCACCCAGGTAGCGAAAGAGTTTCCAGAGCTTAGCCTACTCAAGCCTCGTCTGCCTCAATATTCAAGATATACAAACACACAAACTTTTCTTTCCAACTTTTGTACGTGTAAATAGTTTTGAGTTAGTATGGCATGTAAACATATCTAGAGGAGTTTAATATTGGGGTGGGATTGTACATAAAGGATGTATTTCGAGAGTCATGTGTCCAATGGTTCTAAAGGTTTAACTATTATAAATATTTAGTCTTCATGATCTTGTATTTATTTTGGATGTTGGTCTGGTATGCTAAATTCTTTGAGGAAGAGATATTGTGGGTGACTATGTTATGATGACGTTTCCAACTGGTTAATCAGGTACAGGTGGACAGTGAACCTCACGAAAGGTATACACCCTAAACTTTCTTAAATGTTTTCTAAGCTTAAGATTTAATTTGGTATGCCAAATGAAAATTAAAAGACTAAAGAAAGTTCTCGGTATTATTATTGTCATTATAAATGGTATTATTATTATTAATATTATTATTGTTATCAATTTAGTATGTTACATATATGTATTTGCATGAATAAATTGAGTTAGTGAGGAATGGAAAATATGTGTAAAGAGGGGGGCTTCATTTCTCTTGACCGACTCCTCATCTCCTCCAAAAAGAAGAATATATATTCGTTGTTTTCTTCGCTAACTTAAGAAGAAGAATATGAAGAAGGAGATCTGAATTGGTTGAAGTGTCTGAAGTAAGAAAAATTGATGAAATTTTGAAGAAATATCAAAGGTTGTCTAAATTGCAATAAATCTTGAAGCAAGAAAAATTGGCGAAATTTTAGTGAAAATTTGAAGAAATGTCAAAGGTTGTGGTGTTTGAAGGACATTGAGCTATAGAGATCGAGTTTGGAGCTAAAATTTTGAGGTTAGCAAGTTAAATTATTTCTTAACAACGTTTGTGAAGGATGTCATTAGTAGTGACTGGTTTGGAGTTTTCAATAATTTAGAGAAGTTGTTGGTTTGAGGCAATTCTGAGAAATCCATGGCTTCTTAGGTCTTCAACTTACCAGTTATATTTGTTGCATTATAAAATCTCAAGTCACTGCCTTAAGGGTATTTATCAATTAAATTAAAAGACAATTAGACCAAAAAAAAGATGAAAATGGTAAGATTTGATATAGGTGGTGAATATTATGGAAAACAATGATGAGAATGGATAGTGCTCTGGTTCATTTGCTAGATTCCTAGAAAGTCATGGCATATATGCTCAATACACAATGCTAGGAACACCACACAAAATGGTGTTGTAGAAAGGTATAATTGTACATTATTGAACATGGTTAGGAATATGTTAATTAATTCATCTTTACTCAGATCACTGTAGATGTATGCTTTATGAACCACTCAATACTTATTAAACATAGTTCCTAGTAACACAATTCCGAAGATACCTTTTGAATTGTGGATGGGAAGGAAATCCAATTTAAGGCACCTGCATGTTTGGGGATTATTTTAAAGAATAATATTATTTTAAAAAATAATGCGAAAAATAGGGTGGTTTAGAAACTAATGATAAAAATAGGGTGGTTTGGAAAGTAATTTGGAAAATGGGGTGGTGAAATCGTGTACCCATTTCAGTTGGGTTGCTGATGTGGCGGTTGGTGTGTAAGTAAGTCGTGGACCCGGTCCACGATTTCGGGTCTACGAGTTACCCCCTGTTCTTTTCTCGTCCAAACTCGTCCAGTTTTTTTCCCATGATAAATAACTTAATTAATTAATTACCCACTTAAATGATGCTTTTCACTTGTGTTCATCAATTATTGTATTAGTTTTATTGATTCTTAATTTTTGAAAATGTAATGGAAAATCATTAATTCATTTAGTTAAAAATAAAAGTTAATACAAATTAGAAAATTTAAAATACAAATCAAGTGCCACATGGTGGTCTTCTTCGCGCACGTTGTTAACGACGAGGCACAAGCACTTCAAATTGTTGTTGCTGGTGGATTACATTGTCGATATCCTGTTGGATGACGATAGATGGAAATTCATCGTGTGCATAATATTTCTGTTGATGGCCAGAACCGGATGCAATGTCTAGTTGTAATATATGAGGTTCTTGGTCATCGGGTTGCTCTGGAACACCTTTGTCATGTTGTCTCTGTCGTCTACGACGAATACGTTTTCGATCAGTGTCAAAAACATTGAGCCTCCTTGTATGTTGAATGATATCTTCAACATTTACCATGTTTTGCTCACACATTAAACTCAACTCTGGTAAATTGTGTTCTAAGGAGTAATTGTGCACATCGTGGACAAAATTATTCTGTACGATAAAAAAAAAATATATTACTATAAAAGAATACTCTTAGCATGTAATTGAAAAACACTACATAATAAGATGCTTACCATGCAGTAATAGTAGGCACCGTCAGGTGTGAAAAATCTTCTTGTGATAAAGTCGTACCAGGACAAATAATCATTAGACACATGCAACTCGTTTATTATTTCTCCTTGTGACAGTGGCCATGACGTGCACGCCAAAATGATATATACTCTGCATGAATTTGACGCCGGTTTTGGTCGTGTTTACCTCTTAAATCGATTTGGTGTAGTTGAGGGAGTGTATTACACAACCTCGGTGTCGTTTGCCGCATACCGAATTGTCTCAACACTCGATTTGGTTGATGCCACTCTACGATATGAAAGCATATAAGTGGGCTAATCGTCAACCAAATGTCTTGTCCATCATGACAATAATCAGACAACAACAACATAACATGTGGTGTATATGGCGTCCAATTGATCTGAAACCATGTACAAGAATAATTAGAACCTAAAAATATATGTAATATTCAGTTATATGCAACATATTTATTATTACCTAATTTTGCATCAAACGGTCAAATATTGAGCGATATACCAGCAACATGTTTGCTGATTGTTCAGATGCAACTAATACACCGCTCCATCTATCACATGGATATAAAACAATTAAAATACTTTACTAATTGTATTGACAAAAAAATTAGTATACATAGAAAAATAATATCTGGCACTGAGTGGACATCCCATAAAATGTTCTGGAGGTTGTAATTGGACTTATGGTGCAATAATGCTAAATCGATCATAGGCCCATACTTGAAGTAGTATCAGTGGGCCTGCTATATCCAAAGCTTGTGCATGACTGGCTCGAAATAATTCTCTATACAGTCATGCAAGACAAGCACCACCCCACGAATAATTACCAGCTTGCTCAAAAGTGGCCAGTAGTGGGAGGAACATTAAGTGCACCAACGTGTTCGACTTATCTGCAAACAGAAAACCTCCAATAAGCTGCATGATATATGTTCGTGCATATCTCTGTATACTGACGTCATCGGCATCAGGAGACAATTCTGTAAACTGAGAGGCTAACCACGGGAGACTCAACCTTGAGCCTTTTAAGTCAAGTGCTCAAACGCCTAAAAAATCTACACAAATCTGTTTCCAATCATGTTGCAATGAACCAGGTAACAGGTTCTCCGTCCACTGGTAGTCCAAATTGTACTGCAATGTCCTGCAGCGTAATGGTGCATTCCCCACCAGGCATATGAAATGTGTGGGTCTCTGGTCTCCAGCGCTCTTTAAAGCAGTAATGAGGTGCCAGTCCAAATTTATGAATCCAATTTGTGCAACCCCAATAAAACCGGCCTGTTGTAGATAAGGCACTATACGTTCATCAAACGGTATAGTATGCTGAGAAACTGCCTCTCTTCTCCGACAACATAGCACCACGGTGGATGCATTATCCCATACTGTCTGTGATCGGTGAGTATTTTGAAGATATAGCTGAACAGGGTTAGATGGACCAGGATCCATATTCAACACTGTTAAAATAAACCAAATTCATTACAATGTTAAATAAACCAAATACATTACAATTTTCAATAAACCAAATACATTACATTGTTACATTGTACGAACCACTACATTACATTGTTACACTATAAGAAGTATTACATTACAATGTTAATAAACCAAATACATTACAATGTTAAATAAACCAAATACATTACAATTTCCAATAAACCAAATACATTACATTGTTACATTGTACGAACCACTACATTACATTGTTACATTATAAGAAGTATTACATTATAATGTTAATATTACATTATACAAAACTAGGTATTTTGCTTGGTAAATTATTAATGACTTGAAGTTGAAGCACCTAAATTACGGAGTGGACAGGTATGCTTGTTATTCCCTGATCCCTTGCATATCCCACATCGAACTTTCGTGCATGCCTCGCGCCAATCCATCTCATTATGAACTCGCGAAGTTTTGGGTCTACCATGCCCCCTTAATAAGTTTGCGTTAGGATGCACTTCCGTAAATGATAACTCTAGCCAATAGTCAGGGTGTTGTATTGGATGGAAGCGAGATTCATAGCATAACTTTAAATGAGACAATTTATAGCATTCATCAATCAGATGCACGTATGACAGACACATGTAGTTACAAATTGCAATTACATGAGAGCATGGAATCTTGAACGACTGCCACTTGTTACAAGAACAAGTCCCCTCTCTCAAGCACACTACTTGTATGTTTTGGCCTTTGTAGGGAGAAACCATACTGATTCCAGTTCGAACTTCAAAATTTTGTGTTTCCCTGTCAACTGACGTCACTGTATGTGCAGATGCTCATTTCTCCCACCTTTTAAGCTTTCTCATGGCATATTCTGTGTACATGTCCCCACGATCGAGTGCTTCACTTATTTCTTGTCTACGGCATTTAAAGTATAAGATTGTCCAATAGAATGTTAACCTAACAATCGATGTGATCGGTAACATTCTAGCTCCTTTAAATACCCCATTCAAACATTCAGCTGCATTGGTTGTCATCCACCCAAAGCGATACCCATTATCGTGTGATTGTGTCCATTTATTCAAATCGATATCAGAAAAATATTCAAGACATTCAGGGTTCAATTTCTTTAACTCTTTCATGTTTCGAATGAACTTACATCTTTGGTGTTGATTTCCAGCCCTAAACACCAAATCTTTAAGTTGCTTTGATTTGTATTTGGAATTGAAATTACTCGCAACATGACATAAACACTAACGATGATATGCTTTAGGTTCAGCCCAACCAATTTCCTCGTTGTTAATTGCTGCAATGATCCCTCTGTGTCTATCCGAAATTAAGCAAATCCCTTCTCGGTCAGTAACATACTCACGCAATGCCCACAAAAACCATGACCAACTAGATGTATTTTCCCCTTCAACAATAGCAAATGCAAAAGGAAATATATGCCCATTCGAGTCAATAGACAAAGCAGTGAGTAATTTCCCTTTATACTTACCATAAAGATGGGTTCCATCTATTTGAATTAAAGGCCTATAGTACTTAAACCCTTCAATTGCAGGACCGAATGCCCAAAAAACACGACCAAATATAGTCTTACCAGGCACATCAGAAGGGAGAAAATGTCAATCTACTCATGTACCAGGATTGTAGTGCATAGCAGCACTCAACCAGTACGGAAGTTCTGAATACGATTTCTCCCAATCGCCGAAGACTGCAACCAAAGCTTTTTTCTTAGCTTCCCACACACGTCTGTATTTGACGTTATATCCGTACTGTTTTTTAAGTGCTTCTTGTAATACCGCTACAGGCACACTAGGATCAGCTCTAACTAAATTTTGAATTTCAATGCTCATGAAATTAGAATCAAGTTGTGAATTATCTTGTGCCAATCCTGTGTATAAACAAGTATGGTTCTCTCCAAGTTAGTAATTTCAAACATCCCATGGATTTTGGGCCGACAAGCACGCAACCTCCACCTACAACCTTCATCCCATTGCTTGCATCGCACATACCAAATATCTTGGTTCGATTCTACCACAGATATTTGGTAGTGTTCAGTCACACAATATTTTTTTACTGCCATTTGTAGGTCTTCTTTCGTATCAAATACCATTCCTTTTTGTAATATATTAGAGTTATCTGTATATTTTCCCCTTTCCTCCAAGGTTGATCCTTGTTCACAAACTGAATCAGTAATTTTCCATTCTATCTGTGTAAATATCTCCGACTAAACCAACTCATTTTCATTTTCTATATTTCCTTCTTCTCCAAATAATTCATCAATTTCTACATCAATGTCACTATCCACACAATTTCTAGCTTCAATAATAACTAAATCTTCTAGACGAAACGACATATTTAAATTCGTTTACAACTGTAAAGGTTAAAAAGAAAAATTAGTCCAAAATTATAAGACTCGTGGACCTGGTCCACGATTTTACTACCCAACATAACTAATTTTCCACTACATTATTTACCAATAATTATTCCTATAACAATAAACGCCGAATAACAGTCAACACTAAAACTTAAATTTTTTAAATTATAAACAAAATAAAATATTTGATAAAAACGTCTACACATAAAATTTATTCGATTTGGTAAAAATGTCTACATATACAAATTTATTCATGCACGCAAAACAAAACTTACAATCTATGCATTTCTATCATATAACTATTGCATATTTATAAGATAATTAGAAAAGAAAATATATATGCATACGTATATGGCGGCGGCGGGGGCAGTGGCAGCGGTGGCGGATGCGGCGGTGGCAGTGGCGACGGCGGCGGCTGAAGGAATATAATATGTTAGATTTAACAAAGAAATAGTGATGAGATGGTCAGAAAATTGATATCTATATACATACCGATGTCGACAAACGACGGACAATGGACAAATGAGGAGTGAAATGAGAGAAATGAGAGAAATGAAAAGTGAAAGGAGAGAAAAGGGAATAGTTTGAGAGGGAGAAGAAGAAGGTGGAGGAAGAAGAAGAAGGTGGCCGACGGATTAAAAGGGAGGGGACTTATGGACACGGTCCACGATTACCATAATCGTGGACCCCGTCCACGAGTTCGGTCAATGCATGCCTGCAGCAGACTGCTGTGTCAGTCTGGCAGCGGGGCAGTGCAAAATAATCGTGTACCTGGTACACGATTTCACAACGCCAATTTTGGTATTTCTTTCCCCCTCACTCTATTTTTAGAATTATTTATTAAAAAAACATTATTTAAAAAAAAATCCATGTTTGGAGTTGCCAAGTGAAAGTAAAAATTTATAATCCACACGAAAAGAAACTGGATTTAAGAACAACCAGTAGTTTCTTCGTTGGTTATGCAGAAAAATCAAAGGGTATAGATTTTATTGTCCTAGCCATGGTACAAAAATAGTTAAAACTGGAAATGCAAAGTTCATTAAGAATGGCGAAATTAGTGGGGGTTTGGAACCACGTAAAGTGGAAATTCCTTCATCTATAACTTCTTCTCAAGTTGTTGATCCTGTAGTTGTTGACTCTGTTAACAAACCACAAGAAGAACAAATTAGTGGTCAAACTCCACATAATGAATGAACCTGTAATTGAGGAACCACAAGAAATAGAATTAAGAAGATTTGTTAGACAAAGAAGATCAGTTATTTATGATGATTATGTGGTTCATTTACATGAGTAAGAATTTGACTTAGGTATTGATAATGATCCAGTTTCGTTTTCATAAGCTATTAAAAGTGATAATTTTACCAAATGGATAGATGCAATTAAAGAAGAGTGAAAATAAATGGATTACAATGAGGTTTGGCACCTTGTAGAATTGCTAGTTGGGTGTAAATGGGTCTTTAAGAACAAAACATGACTTAAATGGCTATATCGAACAACACAAGGGTAGACTCATTGCCAAAGGCTATACTTAAAAAGATGGTATTGACTATAAATAGACCTTTTCTCCTATTCATTGAGAATTATTATGGTTTTAGTTGCTCATTATGACTTAGAGCTCCATCAAATGGATGTGAAAATGCTTTTCTAAATAGGAATTTAAATGAAGAAGTGTTCATGGATCAACAAGAAGGTTTTGTGGTTGAAGGAAAGAAACATATGGTGTATAAGCTTAAGAGGTCAATACACGAACTTAAACAAGCTTCCCGACAATGGTATCTTGAGGTTAAAGATACCATCGCATTTTTTGGATTTAAAGAAAATGTTGTTGATCGATGCATAAATCTAAAGATCAGTGGGAGTAAGTTTATAATTCTTGTCTAGTATGTCGATGACATCTTGTTGGCTACTTTGACGTGAAAGATATAGGGGAGGTATCCTATGTGATTGGAATTGAAATATTTTGTGATTGAGCACATGAATTGTTAGGATTGTCTCCAAAAGCATATATTAATGATGTTTTAAAGATATTTGAGATGGATACTCTTCAAGTGTAGTTTCAATTCAGAAGGGAGATAAGTTTAATCGCATGCAATGTCCAAAGAATGAATTGGAATAAAATCAAATGGAAACCATTCCTTATACATCTATATATTATTGAAAGCTTTAACGTATGCACAAACTTGTTTCAGACCAGACATTGATTTGTTGTCGGTATGCTGGACAGGTATCAAAGTAATCCATAAACTTGTTCCAGAATAAACTGGTTTCCTGTATGCTGGTCTGTTGTTGGTATGCTAGACAAGTATCAAAGTTATCCCGGAATAGATTATTGGAAAACTGCAAAGAAAGTGTTAATGTATCTATCTTCAAGAAATGAAGATATGCTTACTAACAAAAAAATTTGATCATCTTGAAATGATGGGATATTCAAATTCAAATTCTGTCAGGCATGTGGATACCTGAAAATCCACATTTGGCTATTTGTTCTATTACGTGAAGGAACAATTTCATGTAAGAGTGCGAAGTAGTCAATTATTGTTGCGTTCTCTATGAAAGTTGAATTTGTAGCATGCTTTGAGGCTACAATTCATGTATGGATTATGGTTGTGGAATTTTAGTTTAGGACTTGGATTTGTCAAGATTATTGTCAAGTTGCTGAAAATTTATTGTGATAATTCCACAACATTCTTCTTCTATAAAAACGACAAGTATTCAAAAGGTCCTAACAATATTAGATTAAAATATTTTTTCGTTTAAGAAGAAATAGTTCAAAAACAAAGAGTGTCAATCAAACACATTAACACTAACCTTATAATTGTGGATCCATTGACTAAGGAATTGTCATTAAAGACATTTAATGAACATGTCAAAACATATGGGCATTAGTGGATACCATTATTGATATTATGATTGTGGTATCTAATACTCTGAGCTCATTTATTGAATGTTTCTGATTTTTACAGTCTTGTTTCTTATCATTTGTATATACATAAATGAATTATATAAACTAAACACAGGACATTATCTTTGATAAAAACACTTATTGTTGGACCATTATGATTATCTCTATTATAGATCATGTTAGATGAAGAACTACTATTGTGATACATGGAATAGAGTATATTAATTCAATGACGTATAACTGTCATGCTCCTTTAGTAGTTTCTTTAACTTGACATTGATATCATAATTTGAAGATAACAATTTTATCTTCCATTTTGTTTATGAACGTATATGGTAAATAATGTCAAATGGGTCAAGTGGGAGAATGTTAGATTTATTTTAAATTTAAGATTATTATTAATGTGGCCCATCTGCATTATTTATTATTTTATCTTTTAGGCCAATTATTTTATTGGGCCAATTAAATATAAGATAACTTCTAGGTAAAGTAAAAGTTAATTCTTAAATTAAGTAAGAGATAATTCTCTAATTAAATATCATGATGGAAGTTGTCTATATAAAGACCCCAGGGATTGGTCCTCTCTGCATCATCAAGTAGTTCTTTTCACCCCATTAAGAAATGTAATTAAGTTCTTAAAGAAGGCCAAGAGAGATAAACACATTCCCTTAGAAGATTATTATCATGGATCAAGGTATGATATTCTAAATACTGTTATTGTGAAAATCATCTAATTCAAAGATCTTGACATTTATTTTTTTATATAGTTTTATTGTATAATCATGAAGTTAAAACTTACAGTTAGAGATGGTAATCGTGCAAAGTTGGATCGATCTTGGAGGTGGTCTTTGCCAGAGGTAGTCATCGAAGGTGGTGTTGGAGCTTGGCCACCAGAGGTTGTCTTTAGAGCATTTCGCCTAAGTTAGGTGGCAATAGTCATTGACAGTGGTTGCTATTGCTAGAGTTGGGATCAAAGTTGATTACTAGAGGTGGTCGTCGGAGTTAGTCGTCAATGGTGCTCGGTGGGTGGAGTCATTGGAAACATTAGAGAGAGGAAGAGAGAAAGAAGTGAAGATGGAAATCCTCAATAAATGTGCAAACTTCAATAGTGAATAGTGTTGAGGTTGGTAGAGTTGCGTTATTTAACACCAATTTGTGAAGTTGGTGGGTCAAACACTCAGCTCAACTCAAGTTAATGCCCCAAACAACCCTATGTATTTTAATAGATTTTGAACTATGTTCGGTGGTAAACAAATACATGAAATATATTTTTTAAAAAAAATTTGTATGGATCCTTAAAATCTTGTGTATGAAACGACATGTCGTTAATCAATTTGAAGTTAAGTGTAAGAATTTTAGGTACCTAATCCATGATCATATATATATTTATATATTCAGCATCCTTTCTGGCCAATCATTTGTATCATAAAGGAATAACAGGTAGAAAGCCTATTAACCAACAAAGTAGTAGATGAAATCACATTTAAAATTTGCATAGTTTTTTTTCCCTTTCTATCTTGTCCTCTTTTTTTTTTTTTTTCTTTTTTTTTTTTGGTCTTTAAGGACTTAAATCCGTTTAATTTTACTTTAGTATGTAAACTTTTAGTCCATGACAAATACATTAAAAAAAATAATAATAAACACTTGTTTTAATTTTATTTTATTATTTTTTCTATAAATTATTGTAAAAACTTGCTATTAATATTTTCGATTCATTTTGTTTTCTAGATAGTTATGTAATTATAACTATTTATATTTTGAAGTAGATTCGAACATTGCTTAACTTTCATCTAGGATTATTTTTTTAAAGGAAAAAAAAAAAAAGAGGACAAGATAGAAAGGGAAAAAAAACTAAGCAAATTTTAAATGTATTTTCATCTACTTCTTTGTTGGTGAATAGGCTTTCTACCTGTTATTCCTTTATGATACAAATGATTGGCCAGAACGGATGCTGAATATATAAATATATATATGATCATGGATAAGCTACCTAAAATTCATACGCTTAACGTCAAATTGATTAACGGCATGTCGGTACATACACAAGATTTTAAGGATCCATACAAATTTTTTTTAAAAAATAAAAAAAACCCACTTTTTTAATTTAATTATTAAAATGGTGGTGATTGATATATATATTTTTAATTCTTTTTTTTTTTTGGTCTTTAAGGACTTAAATCCGTTTAATTTTACTTTAGTATGTAAACTTTTAGTCCATGACAAATACATTAAAAAAAATAA
This sequence comes from Citrullus colocynthis, assembly GCA_031780015.1. Lineage (NCBI taxonomy): Eukaryota > Viridiplantae > Streptophyta > Magnoliopsida > Cucurbitales > Cucurbitaceae > Citrullus > Citrullus colocynthis. Next base: position 3,819,878 of record QLSR01000100.1, on the reverse strand, counting down.
TAATAAACACTTGTTTTAATTTTATTTTATTATTTTTTCTATAAATTATTGTAAAAACTTGCTATTAATATTTTCGATTCATTTTGTTTTCTAGATAGTTATGTAATTATAACTATTTATATTTTGAAGTAGATTCGAACATTGCTTAACTTTCATCTAGGATTATTTTTTTAAAGGAAAAAAAAAAAAAGAGGACAAGATAGAAAGGGAAAAAAAACTAAGCAAATTTTAAATGTATTTTCATCTACTTCTTTGTTGGTGAATAGGCTTTCTACCTGTTATTCCTTTATGATACAAATGATTGGCCAGAACGGATGCTGAATATATAAATATATATATGATCATGGATAAGCTACCTAAAATTCATACGCTTAACGTCAAATTGATTAACGGCATGTCGGTACATACACAAGATTTTAAGGATCCATACAAATTTTTTTTAAAAAATAAAAAAAACCCACTTTTTTAATTTAATTATTAAAATGGTGGTGATTGATATATATATTTTTAATTCTTTTTTTTTTTTGGTCTTTAAGGACTTAAATCCGTTTAATTTTACTTTAGTATGTAAACTTTTAGTCCATGACAAATACATTAAAAAAAATAATAATAAACACTTGTTTTAATTTTATTTTATTATTTTTTCTATAAATTATTGTAAAAACTTGCTATTAATATTTTCGATTCATTTTGTTTTCTAGATAGTTATGTAATTATAACTATTTATATTTTGAAGTAGATTCGAACATTGCTTAACTTTCATCTAGGATTATTTTTTTAAAGGAAAAAAAAAAAAAGAGGACAAGATAGAAAGGGAAAAAAAACTTTGTAATTTTTATTTTTTTTTAATTTTCCTTGGGTTTGCTTATGGGTTTTTTTTTTTACTAATTGTTAGTTGAATTAGTATTTCTCTATAAAACTATAAGTCTCTCTCTCTCTCTCTCTCATTTCTATTTCTCTACACAAAATAAAATAATGCATTTAAAGAATCTCTCTTCCTCTACCTCCCACCTAAATAGAATACTTACCTTTATTTATTGTGTTTTCTTTTTCTTTATTATTAAAAAATGAAAGATAATGTGTTTGGTAGGGTTTTTTTTTCTTGGTCTTTAAGGACTTAAATACGTTTAATTTTACTTTAGTATGTAAACTTTTAGTCCATGACAAATACATTAAAAAAAATAATAATAAACACTTGTTTTAATGTTATTTTATTATTTTTTCTATAAATTATTGAAAAAACTTGGTATGACTATTGTCGACACATTTTGTTTTCTAGATAGTTATGTAATTATAACTATTTATATTTTGAAGTAGATTCGAACATTGCTTAACTTTCATCTAGGATTATTTTTTTAAAGGATAAGCACATATTATGATGATTTTAGACTGAATGGCATAATTGACATTTGAGCAAATGAGAGACAATCAAATTAGAAAAGAGACTAGACTATGGAAAAACCATATCCTATTAGCCAAGTAGACCTAGGAACGGGAAGGAGGCCTGAAATCCTACCTTCTGTCTCACTCAAGGCTAGCCTAACGAAACATAGGGCTTGTCAAACACCATGCCTTGACCTCATTGACTCATAGGTTGGCCTAATTGACCTTGGAACCTCAATTTAGATGTCATAGTTCAAAAAATATAATCCATATAACTATATCGTTATATTCCGAAGAAAGTGTGTCAGTTCTAAATCTCAAATTCTAAAGCTTTCACACGTTATCATTTCTTATGCATCATAATGTCGGAATTTATATGACAAATACCGCATTAGTATGTAGGTTTCTCTTTCTTTTGTAGATCATGTTTTGACATAAACAAGAAGGAATCTTGCAGTGTTTTGTTGAAACAAAAATCATTTATTGAAGTTACTTCTTAAATTTTAAATAATTTTAAATAATTACTTCCAATGTAAATCATATAAATTTTAAATAATCCATTCTTGCAGTAGACTAAACGGTAAATATCGATATAAATTATTTGAGGTAATGTGTACTTCAGTTATTATAACTAAACTTCAACAATAACCATTTGATCTTTACTATTTGAGAATTAAATATAAAATGCTACTTTCATAGACATCTTGATTATGTTACATACTTTTAAGGTGTGTTTGGAATGTATTTTCAAGTGCTTAATTTAAAAAATAAGTCATTTTGAAAAAATTAGAGTGTTAGACAACCACTCAAAATAGCTTTTGAAGTGTATTTTAAACATTTTTTATCAAAAGAGTTTAAATAAAAATGATTTTTTTAAAAAAAATATTTTTTCTTCAAGTCAATCCAGATGAACCTTATAACGATAAAAATTCTAATACCTTGCTTTGTCTTTTTGCATTTAATTTAAAATTTGAATGTTTCTTTCTAAAAATGGACCTATAGTAAAGAAATAGTAAGAATACAAGTACAAATTTGAAAATAAGAATGATAACAAAATGATTATCATATCAAACAAAATCTGCATTATCAAACACTGTATAATTTTTAGTATGTATATACATATTGGTCTGAAATTGAAATTTATTCAACATTGTTTTATATCATTTCGAGACAATTTTTCTAAGAGTCAAGTTATAAAAATTATTTAAAAATTATAGCAATCTTAAACTGTATAAAACACCTGTTTTTCATAAAAGTTACATCTTTCTCACCACATTTGTTGAACTAAAGAAAAAAATATTTTAAATTTATGATATTTAAAGTTGCATTCGGTAATTATTTGGTTTTAATTTTTAAATTTTGAACATTGAGCCACTCCCACCTTTAATTATCTAATTTTTACCATTATTAAAACACATAGTCAAATTTTGAAAAGTAAAAACTAGTTTTAGAAATTTGTTTTTTGTTTTCAAAATTTGGTTAAAAATTCAACTCTTGTACTTAGAAATATGCAAACCACTATAAAAAAAAAAAAAAGAGATGAAATAAACTTAATTGAAAAATAAAATAAATAAGAAATAAAAAATAAAACGGCTAGGACACGTTATTAGGAGTTGAATATCAAAATTAGTCGGAATTTTCATGAAACGATCCATGAATAGTATTTTAATAAAAAAAATGGAAGGTTAGAAGGAAACATTTAACAGTTAAAAGACTTTAAATAAATATTTTAAAATTTATGATGATTAGAAAAGTTTATATATTAATATATGATTTAAACTTAAAATAAATATGTAGAAGCAGTTCCATATTAATATATAACTTTGAAATCATATGTAAGAATGAAACTTTGTGTTTTTCTGCCCTACATGGCTTATGAGTAGAAGGGTCTCTAGATTGAGAAAAATAAAAATAAAATAAAATAAAGAGAAAAAAAAGAAAAAGAATGCCAAATTAAAATGACCAAAATATTTAATACATCTAGATAATGTAGGTCAACCATATAGAGTAAAGCATTCATTTTATTACTCATGCCAAATTTTGATTAATCATAGTATAAAATAGTTAATTAACAAATTTTTATTACCATCAAATTATTCTCAATAATTGTTCTATTATCTTTGATTATTTTAAACCACCAACAAAATTTGAAATTAACTTTCAGGTTGACTTTTAAATATTAATCTATTTATTAATATTTAGAATTTAAAATAAAACATTAGATTTTGCTAATATATTAACTATTAGATTAAGCTAGGTATATATAATAAAGTTTTAAATTAGCTAAAATATTGAAAGAGACTAAAAAGATGAAAATAAGGGGGTGGCTAATATTTAAAGTTGGAAGTCATGAATTAACAGTCTTTTCTCTACTTATGTATAAAATTAATTAGTGATGTAAATAACTTTGATTATATATTTTGAGATGAAATAAATGATGAAACAATAATCACAACAAATAATATCGAGTATACTTTTTTATTTTTACACAGTAACTTTTTAATTGTTATGCTTTTCTAGTGGTAGTGATGTTGTGATTAGTGTCCTAAATCTCTTAGAGTCTCGTAATTTGTAAATTTGTAAATATATTTTATTTATTCAATAAAATAAGGAGTTATTTTATTTGTCTTTTGCATTAACTCAATCCAATAAACTAAACATGTATGAGGTTGACATACAAGGATGAATCATGTTTAAGTAATTAGCAAAAGGTTTGTAGTATAGGGATAAGGTTGGATACCTTATTCTGGTAACACTATGGAAACGACCCACTTTGTAATTGTTATAAGAGTTGTAAGTGGGGGTATCCTATGCAAAGAGTTTGTATAAGATCAAACTGCGAAATGTTTAATTTCTCTTTGTAATGTCATTAATTGAAGAAATTAACATTTCATAGGATAACCATAGGCGACTCGACCTTAATCCTGAGTGGGTTATGAACTTCTGTCTATGGGGACAATCTTTTGATCTATATGGGTGAAAGTGGTCAGATCGCTGACTCAATATGCCTAACATTCTGGAATTCACTCCTTCCCATCTTTAGGGTAAGTAGATAAATTACTTCCTTAAGGGCTGATTCCGGGTCTTAACAAAGAGGCCCCACCCTCTCATTGACCCAAGAGGGGTTAATCTATAGTTGGACTATAAACTGTTTATTCATTAGAGGGATCTATGGTACTTAAGGAGTTAGATGTAACTACGGGGATAAGGCAGTAATTTGACCCAGCTGTAGTTACAAGTAATTTATAAAATGTCAATTTATTGTTGATTGGTTATATCGATAGACATAGAAACATATCTATAGTGCAAAGAGCGCAGTCGTAGGTCTTTAGTCGAGTGACCTACAGTTAATGAATGTTGATTAATTTAATTAAAGAGTCTAATTAATTAATCTCATATCGTTAGAGTTTCTAATCTATAGGTCCATAAGGTCCCTTTACTAGCTCATTAAAGTTTTGAATAAGAATAAGTTATTTTGGATTAATTTGAAGTGTTTAAATTAATAAGGGAGTTAATTGTAATACAATTAGTATAATGTATAAAGATACATTATAATATAGAGTTATTTTTTTAATAAGATTCAAAATTTATACTTTATGTTATGAGAGAGATAAATATTTGAATAAGATTTAAATATTAATTATATAAATGAAATTCATATAAAAACTATATGTTATGTGAGAGAAGATTATTTGAATATGATTCAAATTAAAACCAATTTTGTTAATTAATTAATTTTATTTAATTATATATATTAAATATGATTTAATATATTATAATGAAATTAATATTGATTTAATATTATTAAATTTATAACTCCTCATGTTGAGGCAGTTATCCATCTTCCCGACTCTCTCACATGAGTTAAGTGAAGTAAAAACGAAGAAGTTGTTTTTTGAGTCAAGTGGTTGAGATACAAAATTTTGGTTGTTATCTTAAAACAATCTCCCAAGAAAGATTTTGTCTCTTTCTCTCCATCTCTTCCCCCTCGCCATAAACAAGAGAGCCCACAACTCCTCTTGATTATTCTTAAGAATAGCAAGGAAGACTTGCTTGGTGGTGTCCCAAAAATTTCTCTGCACGTCTTGTTCAAGGAAGAGTTTATTGTTCGTGAATTTATGAGAAGAAGGAGAAGGTTATCTCGAAGATGGTCTTCAAAGGTAAAGTATTTTCTTACTTAACTCCTTTAGAATGCATGTTATTAGTTTTAATTGTTTATCTTTATGTCTCAGTAATTCCAAGTTTTCCAAAAAGAAAATCATTGACACATAGTAATCACTCTCTCCTGCAGGGGATTCAATTCTTGCTATGTGAACATTAGAAAATGGCGAAGGGCTAAGAGGTTATAGGTTCAATCCATGGTGGTCACCTACCTAGGATTTAATATCTTGCGGGTTTCCTTGACACCTAAATGTTGTAGGGTGAGACTAGTTGTCTCATGAGATTAGTTGAAGTGCACATAAGATGTTTCGAACATTCACAGATATCAAGAAAGAAATTTTTTACACATCAACTGTTATTTTGATTTCTATTCTTTATTTGATAGAAAATATATATTTTATGGGATGACTTCAAAGTTGGAGTGTTTTTTTTTAAAAAAAAATAAAATAAAATAATTTCAAGAATAAAAATGAAAATTTGAAAGTCTATAAGAATAAATTGAAACGTAGCCTAAAGTTAATAGTTTTTTTTTAATACGATAATTAAGGGATAGAACATCAATTTTTTTATTTTTAAAGGAGAAGCTTATGTCAATTATTGTTGGGTTAAAGTGAAAGTTAAGTCTTAAAATTTACATTTTTGAGTAATATTTTGTATAACTTTTGGATATTTTTTAAAACAACCACTAAAATTTTTGTTTAACATGAATACAATGAAGGTCTCTCTCTGACTCCCACTTTTCTCCACTCTTGCTTGTGAAGTATTTTTTTTTTCCTCCACTACTTTTCTCACTCTAATTTTTTTGTTTCTTCTTTTTGCAAAAACAAATTTGATTTTGAAACAATATTTTAAATTTCTCTTTGTAATTTATGAAAAGAAGAACAGATCTGCCTTTTAGCTTTATATTTATTATTTTTTCAGGCCCTCTCCCAATCTTCTCTTTTTGCAATCCCTTTCCATCCATAATAGACCAAGCCAGAGGCTGTCAATAGAAGCAATCACTTTCTGTTATCTCTGTGTTTATTATTTATTTATTTTATTAAATTAAATTAAATTAATAGGCCCTACCTTTGCCTTAAAGACCAACACCATATTCTTTCTCCAAATTAATGTTCATTCCTCTTTTGAACTTGTGTCCTCCCGTACCCTAACAAAATTTTTATGAGTTCTTTTCAGATAATAGAGCAAGATTGAGAGATATTGGCACAATTCTGAGCTCATTCTATCATGTTTTTTTCATATCATTTGTTCTTATTTTCTTATCTTATGGAAACAAAGTTGAAATTATAATTTGTTCCTTTCAAACTAAACACATTCAGTTTCGAAATTTTTATGATTGAGTCACCCAAAAAGAATAGATAGTAACTTTCAATTCTTTTAAGTTTTTCTTAACTATACTTTCATATCCGAAGGATTATTGTCATTTGAAAGGATTATTGTGTTGAACGATAAAAGATTTTTCAATATCTCTTTTTATTTATTGTTCTTGCAAATTTCAAATTTCAAATAAGTAAGGTAGTTGAAAAGTAATTTTTTAAATACTTAAAAAGTATTTTGCATTTTATATGTTATAAATGACTTCCGTTTATGATTTTGAGACTTAAAATAGAAAAAGAAAATTATATATTATTTTTAAAACATATTTTGTAAAAATGAACCGCATACGAAATGAACAATAATAGGGATATTGTTAACTTTAACATCTTAATAAAAAGATAAGATAATTTTAACTATAGTGCTAAATTATGATTTTTATGTCTGTTAGATTGGCTATGTCTATGAAAAGATTTTAATCAGATATGTGGTTACATTTTCAATTAGGTTTAAGAATAATAATTATATAACGCACTAATAAAAGAGAGAATGTAGGTTTACGAATAATAGTTGTATAACGCACCAATAAAGAGAAGTACATGAATGAATTAAGAATACACTCATATTTGAAATTATGACTAAGAAATGCTTAAAATAATTGATAGTTAGCTACGACATCTTTTTGATATTCCAAAGTTAAGTGTACTTAGTTGGAATAATCCTATGTTAGTGATTTACGAGATGAAAAGTTTGTGAATGGGAACAAAACGTCCTGGGAATTGTGAAAGTGAATAAAAGAAAATGAGGAAATGAGGGGCAGAAAAGACTTCAAATTGGGTTAAATTAATAGAGAAAATAAAAATATATATATTTCCAAGGGGAAAGGATGTGGAAAATAAAGGGTAAAAGGAAGAAGAGAGGGAAAACCCTATGATTGAGGGTTTTTGCCTTTTTGTTCCACATTCAAATTACGTATTTCTGAAATCAAGACAAGCCAAAGAAAGCCTTATCTCATTTTCTTTATATTTATTTCACATCCTTTACTGAATTTGTTGGAACATAGTTTATTATTATTGTATTTATCCTTTTTTTTTTTAATTTTAAAATTAATTTCTACGCTTCTAGTTTTGCCCTTTTTCACCCCCAAAATCATCCAATAAAACAGCTCAGGCGGTTACATGAGAGAGAGTGTTGAGTGGAGTTGGAGTCAGTGATATTCTAGTGGGTTCCTCCAACTCCAAGTGCCCCCAACAATTTATTATATTACCTTTTTGTTTTTTATTTTTATATATTTTAAAACATTATAATAATAATAATAATAATAATTATTATTATTAGTAGAGATATTTTCAAATATAGAAAAATTAATCAAAATATTTACAAATATAGCAAAATTTTACTATTTATTTGCAATATACTATAATAAATTATTATCTATGTTATAATAGATATAGATAGTTTCTATTGCGATTTATTGCAAATAGACTTTGATATTTTGCTATTGTTTATAGATATTTTCAACCGTTTTGTCATTTAAAATAATTTTCCTTATTATTATTATCATCATCATGATTGTCGTCGTCGTCCACCTCAATTTCAATTTCGTCGCTTCACTCTCCTAAAACATTCCTATTGTTACGAGTATTTGTACTAAGGGATTATTTGAGAATCTTGAATATAATCACAATTACCAAAAATCAGAGTAGTGTTGGAATGCATGAGGTATTGAGGAATGCATGAAAATGGAATCATGAAACGTGAAAACGGTGGAAAAGAGAGTTTTGTTAAAAACGGTTAAAACAGAATGAATTTCATATTACAAATCAAACCCAAAACACTCAATTCGAACATGAGTTTTGGATAACACTACCATCCAAATCTAACCTAATAGGGACTCCCAAGTAGCCACAAAGATTGCTAAAAAGTTGGACGATTAACTCAATCAACTCAATTTAATTTGAATTATCAACTTATTTGAGTTAATGTTGGATTTAAATAAATAAATTTTTTATGGATTAGATTGGTTATGATTCAACTAAAATAATCTAAATCAACTTGGACTTATTATTAATTTAAAAACTTATCTTTTCTAATATAATTATATATACATATATAAATTTTAAATTTTATTATTTATTCTCCGATAACTCTTAAAAAAATATTTTTGTAAGATTAGAAATAAAATTTCATAATATAAACTAAAATTAATTGCTAAATTTAATTCAATATTCGAGAATAATTGAAAAAGTATATGGTTGTTATTATATCAACCGGAATATTTTATGGTTGAGTTGGATTGGATTAATGAGTTAAAAGAAACTTAGAATTCAAATAATACAATGGATAATACTTTTAGGCTAATAATTAAGTGGATAATAATAATTTTAAAGAATCACAAATTAAAATATATATATATAAGAGAGCTAGATCTAAATTTTTATATATATAGATATATAGATATATATAAAATTTACGTTGTTATTATATCTACTAGTATTTGAGTATAATTATTATATCTACCAACTGTCGGAAATATTCAATCCAACCTAACCCCACTAACATCACTAATTTTAAAATTCAATTTGAAGATAATTTTGGAATAAGATATATAGATAGATAGATATAAAATATGTGAGTGAAATTTAAATTTGCAAATTGGACATTAGGATTTATGCTAATTAAACATGTGTTTCAACATTTTTATTTAACATAAACTAGCTTAGTACAATTAGTTGATTCCCCGTTGACATTTAGAACTAGCTAAAACTCTTTACTACTGCAAGAGTATATATAGGTTCTGCCGGCCAATAACTTTTTTTTTTTTTAAATATTGACGTAGGATCTAATTTGCATTAAAGAATTATTTATAAAAGAAGAAAAAAAATAATAATAGAATGGAAAAACAAATAACTTGGAATATTAAGGATTCAAAGGAAATCATAAAGATTCAAATGGATAATTTTGAAAACTAAATTGAAAAACCTTCAAACCTCAAACATCAAATATTGAAACCAAATTGGGAGGAGAAGCCATGACTAAACTGGTATCGTTACAAAATTCTTATAAATTCAAAGGGAGTCGGTTTTAATTATACCTTCCAACTTTTAAAGAATTATTAAAGTTTGAAGTTTATTTTTAAACATCTTTTTGTAGACTTTTGCCATTAAATGCTTAATTATATGAACAAATTTAAACATATATATGGAAAAATAAATAAATAAAACATACATTATACATTTGCGTAAACAATACCTATACTTGTTTTTATCCTTTCAACCCTGCATTCACATTTTCTTGTTCTTTCGTTTATGATCTTTTGCATTCTAACTCTCAAAATGTATTGTACTATGTATTATAGTAAATTTCTTTATTTACATAACACATAGATGACAAATCACAGAATTTCAAGAGTTGTACCAATTTAAATCATAAACTAATAATTGTATCAATTAATATTCAACAATTTTTTTTTGATACTCAAATATTGTAGGGTCAAATTAATGAAGCTGGCCTTAAAAAAATAATTAATCTTACACTTTTATGAGTATATCAATTAGTGTATGCCTTCCATTACTTCTATTTCCATTTGAAAAAACTTTGCATGAACGGATAATCTCTAAACTTTCATAAATAATGAATTTATTTGAGACAAAAAGAGAACGAAATCTAAGAAATTGGTGGCGTTATAAGTGGGTATAAATTGATATATTTTTATTTTCTTTTTATGGAAAATTGTTAGTGTGAAAGGCAGAATGAAACAGGTCGGCGAGGACAAATTTTTATGTGCGCCTTGGGATGAGTTTCAACATAACAACAATTTCCTTTGTGGATAAACAAACACACACAGATTTATAAACATCATTAATAAATCGTGGTTTCTTCATGGAGAAGCACAGAAATAGAAAACTCCCAATTCCACCAATACTAATTTTTAATAATACCCCAAAAACCCACAAATTAATTAATTCTTTTTTATCTAATTAAAAATAATAAATAAATAGAGAGATATGATGATATATATCTCAAGAAAAAGACAGCACCCTGTTTCTGCCTCCTTGGCTATACATACACTTTGACAATAAATAAATAAATAAATAAATAAATAAATAATTCTCCTTCATTATACTTCTTCCCCCTTCACCTTCATCATAATTTAAACATACAACAAACCCACCAAAATTTATCCTCTCTAAAATGGTGTAACTGAGTACACCTCTGTGCAGCATGGCCAATCTCTCTAATTTCCATGGAATAATCCACCATAATCCTTCTCTTCCTTTCATGTAAGTTTTCAAACATGAAAAACATCAACAATTTGTTCTTTTGGTTAATTCATTTTATATATATATATTTTTTTTGCTTTTTTTTTTTTTTTTCTTTTTGTAGGAATCCAGAAGGCTCAGCTTTTGGTTTTGGAGAGCTGGAAGAAGCCATAGTTTTGCAGGGAGTTAAGCTTGGAAATGATGAACCCAAATCTCCACGTAAGAAAAGAGTTTTTTGTTTTTGTTTTTTTTTTTAAAAATTATTTATTTACTAAGAGAGAGATAAAGTTACCATTTTGAAAGGGAAAATGATTTCAAAGAGGTATAGAGTTGAATTGCATGAGGCTACAAACAGAGTAAAAATTCTGACCCTATTCTGTTTCTTCTCTGTACTAACTCCATAACTGCTCAAAAGTTGGATTAGGTTCCTTTTAGAGAGAAATTTTATTAAAAAAAAAAAAAAAAAA
>QLSR01000100.1:3782591-3805446 GCA_031780015.1 Citrullus colocynthis | reverse complement strand
AAAAAAAGAACAGCATACAAACTATGGAAGAAAACAATGTGTTTTCCTTCCCTTCTCAATTTGACAACACTCAAACTCAACAACAATTTCACAATCATAATTCTATTTCCCCTCAAAACTCTGTCAGCAATCTAATTTTTCATTTGTTTTTTCTTCTTTTTTTTTCAACTCAATCTTGCTTTGTTTTGCCATAAATGAGTGTAATTTTACATAATCATATTACTTGTTCTTCAATTTCTTACAGAGGAAAGGAGCTGGTTCAACATCAGAGAGACAGCTTGATGCCAAGGTTCTATTTTTATGTCTTTATAAAGTAATTTGAACTTTGATTTTTTCTTTTTCCTACCTTTTCTTTGAGTTCTAAAAATTTGAGACGGAACAAAAAAAAAAAAAACCAAACTTTTGTAGACACTGAGAAGATTAGCTCAAAACAGAGAAGCTGCAAGAAAGAGCCGACTGAGGAAGAAGGTATGAGGAATGAGCAATTTTTTCCTTTGAAAAATTTATGACCCCATTGAAGCATTGGAGATACCCACTTGGAAAATTTTAATATATATATATATATATGTTATCTTTGTTTCCTTTCATGTGAACAGGCTTATATTCAACAGCTAGAGTCTAGTAGGATCAAGCTCTCTCAGCTTGAACAAGACCTCCATAGAGCACGTTCTCAGGTTACTATAACTCATCGACTTAAACTTCCGTCGATAATTTATGGTCTCGAGTTGAGAGTCCGAGTCAGAAGATGTTATTATTGCTTTTTATTCTTTTTTTGGAATTATATTAGTGATTTTGGAACTATTTGTGTTGAACAGGGATTGTTTCTAGGTGGTTGTGGTGGTGTAATGGGTGGCAACATCAGCTCAGGTATATACATACATATAGATTATATATTTTTTTGCCTTTATTGAAATAATGGCTTGAATTATAAAATGGGGCAATTTGGTGGAAGGCCATTTTCTCATGGAAATACGATTTTTATATTTATAACAAGACAAATTGGCACCAATTTGTTATTCAAGACAATGTGGCAAAATGGTTCCTTCAAAATCTTGATTACTTTGAAGGTTTTTTTTTTTTTTTTTTTTTTTAAAAAAAATAAATAAATAATAAAAAAAATTAATATTTTTGTTTGTCTTCAAAAGTGTTAGAAAATGTGACAGTTAACTTGACATGACCTTCTTTTCTTAGAGTCGGAATGTTGGATATCTCATCCACACCATAATTATATTTATTAAAAAATATATAATATATTGTTAAAAGATGAGTATAATGTAATACGATTGAATCTTGCATATATTGTTAGGAGCTGCAATATTTGACATGGAGTATGCGCGGTGGCTAGACGAGGACCACCGTTTGATGGCGGAGCTGCGGGCGGCGTTGCAAGGGCATCTCCCAGACGGCGATCTCCGAGCAATAGTAGAGAGTTACATCTCTCACTACGACGAGATATTTCACCTGAAAGGCGTGGCAGCGAAATCGGACGTGTTTCATTTGATCACAGGAATGTGGATGACTCCGGCGGAGCGTTGCTTCCTGTGGATCGGCGGATTCCGGCCATCAAAGCTCATAGAGGTGTCTGAAAAAAGAGAAAAAAAAAAAAAAGTTGAAATGAAATGATGTTGTGAGTTTTGAAAGTATATATATATATATATTTTTTTTTATGACAAAAGTTTTGTGACTGTTTTCTATGAAAAAACCACACAGATGCTAATTCCGCAATTAGACACATTAACAGAGCAACAAGCAATGGGAATATGTAATTTGCAAAGATCTTCACAAGAAACAGAGGATGCTCTTTATCAGGGGCTTGAGCAGCTGCAGCATTCTCTCATTATCACCATCGCCGGCACCGCTGTCGTCGACGGCATTAACCATATGGCCCTCGCCGCCGGCAAGCTCTCCAATCTTGAAGGCTTCATCCGCCAGGTTATTGTTTTTTCTTTCCCGTAAATATTTATATTCTATTCTCTCTCTCTCGAATAGTTGTTTTCATTTTAGTACAATAGAATTTGGAAATTTGAACCACCGGCATAGAGAGAGCATGAGTTGTAGTTGAAAGGAAACTATTTAAATAAGGAAACTTGTAGGGTTTAATTTTGGTAAAAGAAATAACATTTTGTAGTCAACTTAAGTTTAGCCTCACTAATTAAGAAATAATGGCTTAGTAAAACAGAAGTATTTGAATTTGAAAGCTAAGCTAATAGGGTTTAGTAAAACAAATAATGCTTTTTGGATTTCAAAAATTATGTTTATTTTCTTATAATTTTTTAAACAATAGTTATTAGGTTTTGTACTAAATATTTGTACTCTTAGCCCAATTAAAACAAGAGGTACATTTTAAAAAACAAACTTTTAGAATTTGACTTAAATTTTGAAAATACTCTAAAAATGTAGAACATACGTAGAAATGAGTGGGACCTGTGTTTATAGACTTAATTTTTAGAAACTAAAAATAAAAAATTAAATTGTTATCCAAAGGATCTAAAATTAAAATTGTTTTTCTTATTTCTTATGGTTATATTTTATGGAAAAATAAATATTTTTGAAGATTTATCTGAAGTAAAGGGAAAATTAATAATTTTAAAATAAAGATGATGAAATTGGAAATTTAGTGAATAATAATCATAATACAACCTAAAGTAACTCACTCAAAGACCTTACATCAAGTTGACCACAAACCCTTTCCAAACATTTCCCAAGTAGAGCATGTTTTTCTTTACAGTTTCCAATATCAAAATTCAATACTTGAAAGAAATGGAAATTATATTTTGGTAGAAAAAAATCCATAAACTCAATAAAACCCAGTCTGTTTTGATGTCCAATAATGTAACAATTGTTTTTACTCCATAATAATAATAATAATAATAATAATAATAAAAAGAATTATTACTTTCTTTTAAAAGAGTAATACTTAGTTACCGTCCAGGTTGCATCAATTGTAAAAGAAAAAAAATATTAAAAAAGAATTATAATTAGATACTTAGGTGAGTTGTTCTTTTTCTCTCTCTTCTTTTAAAGGCGGACTCTTAATAATACATAAAACATATATGTGTATGTATTTAGAAATTTGTGAAGTCTCAATCAATTGGTTGGGGGTAGAAAAGGATGTTTTAGGTGACCCATCAACTAAAATCTTAAAAAACAAAGATGGATCATTTGAAGTCTTGCTGTTGCAAATAATAAAGTAAACAAGAGTGTCTTTTTATATGTATTCGTGGAAAATAAAAGAACTTGTACCTATACACTACATAAATATAATCTGATTTTAGAGTAATCATCAGCTACTCCACTTGTTATAATGTATTGTAAAAAAATTGAATTAATAACATATGTTACAGGCTGATATGTTGAGACAACAAACGCTTCATCAATTACATCGAATATTGACAATCCGACAAGCAGCTCGATGTTTCGTGGTAATTGGAGAGTATTATGGAAGACTTCGAGCTCTTAGTTCCTTGTGGGTCTCTCGACCGAGAGAGTACGTAAGATTTAACGTTTAAATAACTCCCTCCTTTATTATTAATACTATTTTTTTAAAATAAAATAAAAAAAAAATTGTTTGGTACAAAATATAATTAAATGAATAATATTGAACAGGAGCAGCTGCTTGAATGATGAAAATTCATGCCAAACAACAACAGAGCTACAAATGATTCAGAGTTCCCACACCCATTTCCCAAACTTTTGATCTGTTTCTTCAAAACCAAATCCATTTTGGGTCTATTGCTATTTCATATTATATCTATATATCATAATTTAGAAGAAATATATAACTTTTATTTTCTCTCTCCCTCTTGATCCCTACCTTTTTACCATATTACCCTCTCAATGTAAATCAATCCAATGGGAAAAAAAAGGTAAGTTCTGAAGAAAGTAAATACTATTAGTGTTATACTTTTAAAAGCCTCTCATTTCATTTTCCATACATGTGCATTTTATTAATTGGCCCTTGGGGGTGGCTTAAAAATATGCTTGGGGGTGCATTTTATTAGTTGGCTCTTGTGACATGAAGTAAGTCTTCCATTAAAGAGTCCAATGGTTTTTTTATCTAGAGCTTTCACTGTGACCCAAAGTTTATGTGCATAACCTTAAATAGCATGTGATTTACGAATCTATCAGGATTGAAACATATTGAAGGAGTCCGATTTATAACTATTGAAAGTTTAGAAGGTAATTTACTTTCTTTAATTGGATTATTGTCCTACCTCACTGTGCAACAATTCACATCGAAAAATATTTATGTTTATATTCATCTTCTTTTTTTTTAGGGAAAGGTTTTCATTAATTTTTCTTTAAAATACCAATCATTCGTGAGAGATAGTTGGAAATGACTTGCCAAAAAGTATTTTTAGCTTTTGTCCCACATGGGAAGTTTTACAAGGGATGGATTTGTATATATGTTAACACCTTTATGTAGGCTTGTAAAAATGTTTAGAGTAATATTGTCACTTCTTTTATTCCATCTCTTTTTCAACACGTGCTTGTCTATTGAGAAAGTTGGTTTACTAATAAAGAACACCTAACTAATGCATTTGTGACGATTAACATTAGATTTACCATTCTTCGATTGGATCTTAATTTTTGTCCTTAGAACGAATGTCTGTTTGGATATTACAAAACTTGATATCATATTAAATAAATATATGTTATATCTCAAAATCAATTGAGAATAAGAGGAGCAACTTATCTATCTTATTAAGATTTTGAGCTCCCTTGAGTTTTTCAACGTGATCCAAAACAAACATAGACATTTTTTCTAATAGAAGGCATCACCTGTTCCACACAATGTTGACTTTTATATGTCAGGGAAGTAATAGCCCCACTTAACAAGCCCTTTTTTAATTAATGATTAAGCTTTTCATAATCCAACAAAATAGATGCAATGCAGGAGAGTACGCTCTAACAATATAATTCTACTTAAATGGTCGACAGAATAACTCATTTGAAATAGCTTTTTTATCTTATACTACGAGAAAACACATCTCTTAAAAAATTCACTTCAAAATTTCACTTTAAAGTTATTTTTTAATTAATTAACCGACATTAACCCCAAAATTGAAAGTAGTGAAAAACCAAGGCTAAAAATATGAATCTTAAAACCTAGAAACCAAATTAAAGCAAACTCAAAATTTGACTAAAGATGTAACATTCTAAAACTTAGAGGCTAAATTGAAATTAAGTTCAAAATTTAAAGACTAAAAGTCAAACAATTTCAAACCTAGGGGCCAAAATAAAAACTAATAGACCTTAAACCTATGGACCAAAAGAGTATCTTTCCCCATAAAATATCTAATCCAAGAGTAGCTAAAAAAGCTTAAGGAGTATTTAGCCTACCAACTTCGTAAGTCTTTAAAAAACTCAACTCCACCAACTTAATTCAACTGTATTCATTATTGAAGTTTGCATATTTATCAAGAAATTTCATTTTTTCATCTCTTTTAACGTATTTATAAAAAAGAATTCCAACCAAACAATGCTACATCTCAAATACAAATTTCTTAACTCCAACATATTAACTTTATGCTTTAAAATTCTATTAGACGCGTAAGGAACTATTCTTATTCTAATAAGACTTTCACATTATTCAGCATTCTCTCAGAGATAAAAAATTAGTCTAAATGTGTTGTAATTAAACTTTTCATGTGGGACAAATACCAAAAAGCCTCTTCCTCTTTATGTCAACAAAATCCATTTAATTATTGCCAGCCATCAATCTGTGAATACATGGATTTGTCATATACTTTTTTTTTAAATGATTCCAATAGAGAGAGAGAGGGTTGGAGTCATTGTATATGTTCTTTGGAGTAGTTTGGGGTGATGAGAGTGTATAATAATGTAGAAAGGACAAAGGAGAAAGAAAAAATAAAACTCAAAAGTTGTTTGTACACAACAAATAAACATTAATTTTAGTGTCAAGGATTGAATTATGAAAGTTAGGTTTTCCACTTCATTTATTTCAAGTGGTTACATAAATGGTCTCTTCTCCATGAAAAGGACAGAGAAATTGTGGCCTTATCCATTTATATTTATATATAATATATGAACAAAGAGATGATAAAAATTTAGAAAAGACAGGAGGGCAAGTTGCATGAAAGTTTGTAGGTAAAGAAACTATATAGAAGAGGAGACCAGTGCATGGGTGCATTCATGCTGATGTGTTGCTCAACTTTTTCTTCTTAAAAGCCCTAACCAAAAGAATGTGAAAATGATAGCTTTATTATATGACTTGATTCTCCATATTATTCTATTCAATTTTCTCACATCTCACTCCAATCATGTTTTTTCTGTTTAATTTTTAAATGAAGAAATATTGTCATCTATAAACACATAGCTAAATTGATTAAAATATATATTATCGATCGAAGATCAAATGTTTGGCTTCACACGTCCACGAGTTAGTTGAACTCAAAAGATTAAAAATGAATAGATAAAAAAGAAAATTGGTGTTATAGTTGAATAGTGGTGAACATTATTTTTTGTTCATTGGAGGAGACAAAAAGGAAAGGTAAATAAAAATATGGTGACTGGAAAATATTTCATCAAACCCATAAAACAATTATTTGTAGAACAAATATTATGACTTCCTTTTTCGGATAATTGAGCCTTGGGTGTAACATAATCTATACCCAATAGTGTAAAGAAAGAATATAGTGTAGATGTTAAAATATATTGCTGTTAATTCAGTGGCATGCAAAATAGGGAGTTGCTAGGGTGGTTCCAAGCAGTGTCAAAATGATGGCAATGACCAATGTGAAAAGAGCATTAAAATGTTTAGTTTTAGGCATATTGTGTGATTGTTGATGGAAGTTTGGGTAGATTAGATAATTTAAAAAGATTTAGATGAAGTGGTTTTCTAAAGAAGAATGATAGTAGACAACTCTCTTTTTAGGGAAAAAGATTAAGAGATAAGCAAAGCTAAAGTCTATTAAGATAAGGGTCTCCTATTATAGATGGAGGGGCTGCCTTGAAAAAGAATTATAAAAGAAATCGAACTCTTAAGATTTATATGAGTTTGTAGGCCAAAAGTCTAGCAATAGGAGTTGTCTAACTATTTGTCAAGAAAAAAGGACTCCACTTTTCCATTTTATTTTTCCCACTAATTACTTTATGTAAACTCAATTTTTGTCAATGAATCAATGTTTCCTTATTTCCTCTCCTAATTAGTAATATCCTTCGAGTTTCCAGATCGATATTTCATCATTTCCATTTACATCTCGAAAAGAAAACAACATTAAAATGAAGAGCACAAACGAGTTTTACAACAAAGGCAGATATTCTGAGACAAAACTTGCGGAATACAAAATGAATTTGCCAATAGCTATTAAATAATTATATACACATTATATTGGCAACGAGCTGCAAAACGAAGCCAGTTAACAAGAACTCGGGCCAGTGGCAAAACAATTTTATCCTATAAATGACATCACTCTAAACCAGCATATTCAGTTCAGAAAGATCATCCATTGGAATTTCGAGACCTATAGCATCATGATCTTGTAACCCATCTTCATCAATATCCAACCAAGAACCGAGGTCTTGATGATCACCGAGGTCTTTCGACACATCTAGTTCTTCCATGGCATCCAAATCATGCAAATGCAAGTTCCTCAAATCAGTTGACTCCTTGCCATCTTTAGATGACCCCACCAGAAAGTTAGCAGGCAACGCTGGGTCGTTTCCTCTTGTTCTGTCGTTAAATTTTGCTCCCATCTTACTAGATTGAGAAGTCAGAGACTCCGGAGCATCTGAAAGTTGGTTCTCAGACCTGCTTCCTGAAGTAGACAAACAACTACCTTTCTGCCTGGGCTTTGGCCTTGATTTTCGGACACCTTGGCAGCCATCCAACGATGGACCAAAGAAGTTGGAAAGAGGATGGCTTTTGTTTGGGTCCCTTTCTCTGTCGCTTCTCTTGCCTTTAGTGCCTGGGGTGAGCCTGGAGGAAGCACTTCCAGCAACTTCGTCGATGCGCATTTCCCTCTTCTTCTGCTTAATCATCATGGATCCACGTATCGAGCCTAGCTCCGAAGAATTAATGGCTTGAGCATTTGAAGAACCTTTATCCAGTGTATCAGTCTGTGAGTCATATCTTTCCGATGGGCCAGAAACAGCACCTGTAATGGCCAATAAGAGCACAAAGAAACTGTTACGGTGAGTAAGAAACCAATTTTGGGAGCCTGAAAGCTTTTCAAATTTTCCACAATATTGCTTTTGACATAAGAAAATGATTTTGGAGTTTGTTAAAACTGAAATTGAAGTTTGTGAAAATGCTCAAGTGCTTTTGAAAGCTTCGACGAGAGGTACTCAATTAATGCTTCTTCCAAGAGTGCTAATAAGAAAATGTATAAGAAGAACTACCCCCAAAAGTTATTTCAAACACACTACGAAACAAAAGGAAGAACTGGTCTGAAATATATTCCTCAAAATGATCAAGACATGCTCTGAAGAACAAAGACATTCCCAAAGTACATATGAATATAGCATTTCTGTTTTTTGTTTCTTATTATTATTATTATGATATGATTATTATGAGAAACCATACTTTTACTGAGAAAAGCTATGAAAGAATACAAGCGCCACAAACAATCAATTCCCAAATATAGATGACAAACCATATATAAGTATAGCATGATTATTACATGATTGCGTCAAATATAATTAAGAATGGAAGTGACATTTACATACCCAATCTTCTGTCATCCATCTGACGGGAAGACTCGTAGAATGCATTAGTAGCAGTCGTAGAGCCACTGAAGTCAACGGTTTTTGCATCCCTTTTCTGTGAAGGAGTAGAGAAAATAATATCCCACAATGCAGGCTCACTGAAACAACTAATTCCGGTATCTTCAAATTTATGACATCTAGTGAGAGTGCGCTTCATAAAGGACCGGGCTGCTGATTTTGAGACCCTGCGAACCGTACTTTTAGAGGGATTACTGCCACGATATCCCTGTCAATATGTTATTTGTGAGAACACAATACATAGGTTAAAGATTAAAGTAAAGACAAAATAGCAACTAGAACCCCTCCAGCCCTTTCTCTTTTTCCAAACTATTTGATCTGCCAACTCATCCTGTGAGTTGAAAATGATATTGCAGGTTATAGTATATGTAAGAACTATTGACGAAATGATTCCTCCATAAAAGCTTAAGCTTTTGTGCTGACTACGTTATCGCGTGCAACAACTGGTAATAGTCGTTTCTTCAAAGAATAAGTTATAAGTCCTCTCTCTACCATGGTAGCCTAAGTTCAGACTTCGCAGAGTCATGTCAACTTACGACATGCTCAGGTTGTCTAACCATATTCTCAAATTTGCGGACTAAAAAAAGATAAAATAAAATAAAATAAACAGATTAGACTATTGGGAATTGGGATTTAGTCTCACACATGGGCACAGATTTGCATTAATTTGGCTTTGTCAAAACTCTAGTAGCACTAGGCAAATATAACACCGTCAAAAGAGAATGGAAAATAATGTAAGGGACAAAAGAACACATATGTTATTATAAAAAATAAAAAAAGAAAAAAGAAAAAAAAAATTAACAGAAAACATCAAATGAAATAGTAAGAATCAAATTTTTATGAGCAACGGCAGAAGAAAATGAACTAGCAACTTACCATTTTCTTATTGTATGCCATCTCAACAAGTTGGTCCATCGCAACTTCCTCAACTTCCCTGGATGTAAAAATATCATCATTCCAACCTCAAAAAGAAAAGATCTAAAAACTAAAGATCACCCAAGAGTTGGGTGGCTGAAATTTTTATTTAAAAAGAATGTGCACGACGATGGCATGCATGCAAACCTTTAGAATATGAGTCAGTCTTTAATATAGTCATCAACCTAGGATATTATAATGCAAGGTCAAGCACAAATGCAAAAATGCAATGAAATCTGCAACTCGAAGACCCATAACCATGGAGAAAAGTAACTTCATGCTATCTATATATGCTAAAAAAAAAAGAGTAAATCAATATCTTCCCTTCCATTGAATATCAAAACTAACATTAGTACCACTATTTTAAAACGGTAAAACTAAATAATAATTATTAATTATTATATTTAAATATACGTGATAACATTGTACTAAAAAGAAAAGACAAGGGAGAGAAGAAACTCAAACTTTCATTGAGGAGACAACTATACAAGTTTAGTTCCCCCCCCCCCCCCCCCTCCGCCCAAAAAAAAACCACTAAAAAAAAAAAAAAAAAAGGGGGAAAAAAAACAACACCTTTTCTTAAGGAAAAAAAAAAAAAAATTTTTGTCCCCCCCCCCCCCCCCCTCCGCCCAAAAAAAAACCACTAAAAAAAAAAAAAAAAAAGGGGGAAAAAAAACAACACCTTTTCTTAAGGAAAAAAAAAAAAAAATTTTTGTCCCCCCCCCCCCCCCCCTCCGCCCAAAAAAAAACCACTAAAAAAAAAAAAAAAAAAGGGGGAAAAAAAACAACACCTTTTCTTAAGGAAAAAAAAAAAAAAATTTTTGTCCCCCCCCCCCCCCCCCTCTTTAGAAACAACTATACAAGTTTAATAAAATAATATTAGTAAATCTCTAAGCTAATATTATTAATATACATCATGTGTAGTACGTGCACAAGGATACTATGTAAAAAACGTTTTTTATGAATATACATGAAAAACAACGGAACTAGTGGTTCTACTAACAAAACATGCTAGAAGCTCGACAAGAGTCCTTTCTAATTTCTGTAATTTTGGAATTTAGCTCCATGAGTCTTACCGCTTTTCCATATCTTTTGCTCTCTTGATAGATTGTTCCACCTTTTCCAGGTTGCGCCTCTTTCTCCCAATCTATTAAATGATAAACATTAACAAGAAGGAAGACATCCACGAAAATATATATCATGTTATTAGGCCTTGTAACCAGGATATTCTGAAGATAGGGTAGCTTTTCATTATTTAATGGCTTTGTAACCCAAAAGATGCAAGAATATCAAGAAAACTAAATGTAAGAAAAATTTTATAGAAAAAGAAAACGTAAGTTTTTGTGAGACCAGTTCAATGTATATAAGTGCAAACCTGTTGGCACAAGCTTCTCTTGTGCTCCATAATTTCTTGGTTAATCAGATCTTCTCCCTCAGCCAGATCAGGCTACAGTCAAAAGAGAATGGAAAATAATATAAGGGACAAAAGAACACAGATGTGAGATATGTATAGAATAAAGCTCATCCTACTAGTTCTAAGCGTGAAACAGCAGTAGAAAAAACCCACCAAGGTCTCTGGATACAATCCTATACTCTGTAGTTCCAATAGAAGTTTGTCATTCAGTCTCATCATCTGATACGGGCAGTTGGAAGAAATACTAGGTACGTTAAAATCCCCAGATTGTAGCTGGAAAGAATCATTTGAACATATTTCACTGGCGTGTCCAACATCACAATTTGATGAATCATCTTCTCCTTGCCACTGCTCGCCACCATGAATGAAGCTAGACATGCTTGGGTTCCGATACGAGTTAGACACAGCACTTTTATCACAAGAGAATCTGTCAAACATATTGTTCTTCGGGATTTGAAAATCTATCGTTGACTCGGCCTCAGATTCCACTCTATCTCTATCTCTGTGTTCATAATCATTAAGGTTACAAGAACCACAATGAGAATCATCACTCGCAGATTGCAGAAACGTGTGCTTTCCTTCACTTTGGTGGTAATATTCATCACAATCATGCTCTTCTATCAAAGCAGAAAGAACTCGATGGTACAGGGGTACAGCCTTGTCTAGTCTTCCCACATCAAATCTGCCACCTTTTGCATCAGACCGAATAAGTTCCTTACTAAAGTTGGACCCGCGAATTTCTTCAGAATAATTGGTTTCTATTATATGTAAACCAAGATCCTGAGAAATTCAGCATATAGAATAATTAGTAGGAAGTAGATCTTTGTCTTTTTTTTTTTTTTTCTTTTTTCCTGGTAAGTTTTGTTGTCCAATCAACTTTATAGAGAACATTAGTGGACTGATCAAGCAACAAAATTTTTTGAACAATAAGCATAAACAGAAAACTAAATGAGAACAAAGCAACAATACCAAGTTATCGTGTTCGATGTCCTGCATCTGAGACAACCTCTCACTAAGCTCCTCAGCCAAACCTAGCTGATCCAGTAAATCACCCAGGTGCAAAAACTATTAATCTCTGACCAAAATAACTAAGAAATGAAATATATGTCATCACATAACATAGTTACCTGTTGCTTCAAGTTTGCTACATCTGCTGGACTAACAGAAATGAAGATGGAATTCATTTTATGCCAAAATGGACCAGTACAAGCACGAACTACAAACACAAAAACCCCATACTATTGTCAAAAGAGGGAATGTCGAAAGAATAGAGCCAGAGATATGGACAGTAAATGAAGTTATTATAAAAACAACTAAAAAGTATCAAGAGGCATACTGTTGGCATTACGAGCAGATTTGGCTGCCTCAAATAATTCTTCTTGATCATCGTCAGATTCACCTGGAAAACAATGTTAATATCCTACCAGTGAGCCTCTGTCATATAGCTACATAATATAAGCTACAAGTATTCCCCAACAGCATCTTAGTAATAAATTAATAACCACAATAGAAGAAATCAAGATCAACCAGAAAAAATAAAGCAGAACAGAAGCTTCAAAGGAAAAAGTTCTTTCCATAAGGAGCAATATTATAAACAAGAAACATAAAAACATCACAAAGGAAAATTAGTGCTGATACACTCAGACCAAATGCAAGAAAAATTAATTCACTGAACTGAATTGGTCACCTGCGATATCTGAGGAGCGGCAAGTTAACCCCACATGAGCTGAACCCTTGCGATCTTTTAGTTTTTTAGATGGTGGACGACCAGATTTGCTAATTATGAACATAAAAAATAAAATGTAAGATTATGACGCAATGATAAAGCTTTAGGAACAAAAATAATGAGTTCAAGTACCTTCTAACTTTCCCAGAGATAGGCTTCATGTTGTGGAGTGGTCTATCTGCAAATGGGCTCTCTGACTTATCTCTCACCAAAGGGCTATCAGGCTTAACTAGGGTAGGACCCCTCCCACTCCTCCCCTGTTTTCGCACACCATCTCCCTTTTCATTCACCAGAACCTTATTCTTCCTCGCCGGCAATATAGAAGACCCTGCTTCATCTCCTGCACTCATAGAAAACTTGCCACTGCTTGTATCTTTTGGTTTGACTTTGTCATCTCCAGGTCCTGATTCTTCACTTTCAGACATCCCACTTGGAGAAGATACATTATCTACTTCCTTTTTAAACTTCACGGTAATGTTGTCAACACTACTAGCCAATACTGATCCATCTGTCATATTTGTTCTCGGACCAAAATCAGAAGCTGCAAAGTCTTGAGATGGACTAGGAGTTTCACCATGATCTGGCACAGGTGGCAGCAGCTTTGATCTCCTAGTACGAGAGTTTTTATGCCTCTGGCCAACCCATTGGGTAACAGGATACAAAGATGAACCAGTTGGTATAGCATGCTTTGGATTACTTGAAAGTCCAGTCAACTGGGCTTTGCTAACACTTGCAGATTCCCAGGATTGATGAGTTTCAGATGAAGAATGATTGTTTGGGGATGTGTCTAATCCCACAACTGATCCAGTTCTCGGTCCCCTAGACACCTTTGCTTTAATCACAGTACAAGGACTACCTGCTGAGCTGTCTTCTCGGTTACTTGACCTGACAAGGCAATGCAAGTAAAAACTAAAGACTATACCACAAAACAGAAAAAGAAAAAAGAGAACACAAAACAAAGCAAACCTTTAATGTATTATTTGAATTCTAGTTTGAGATCTAGTTAATGAAAAAATTCGAACAAGGAAAAAAGAGTTGTATTTTAACAAAAAAGGTCTATTACTTCAAAATGCACTAAGTTGAAACATCCCATATTTTACTATTATATATAGTTCTTAATAAATTTATCAAGCATAGTATTGAACGGTTATCAAGTAATTGACACTATTTTCACCTTAGTGAACAAATTTAAACTTTAATAAATAAAATAAAATAAATCTATCAATTAAAAATATCTACTTATCAAGTTTTTTTCACAAGCGAGTAAAAAAATGGTGGAAAGAAAATTGAATTTGAAGACTTGGAGAAATCAATGACCTTTTAAAATCATGTTGTTCTTCATAATTGTATCTGAAAACCAAATTTAATGTTTTTCGATTTTCATCATCGCTATACCGTATTCATGATTTCCAAATAAAATACAAAGGACAATTAATGTTCTAAGTAACTCAAAATCAAATGCAACACTGTAATCTTGAGTAGCATACATTTTTCTTACCGAGTGAGTAACTAGACCAGAAAATTTATAAGAAACACACCCAACACAGTATCAAGATAATGAAAATATCACAGCAGATCTGCATACCTATTGTTCCCTTTAAGCATCCTCTGCTCCAGTATATATGTTCGACCCTTCAAAGGGAGAGCACTTTCAAGTTCATGCTTGGATATGGTACTAGCATCTGAACTGGTGGGATCGGAAGGACCATCCAACCTGTTGACTCCATTTACTCCAGATGAAGATTTCAATCTACAAGAATAAATTTACAAAATAAAATATTACTATCAAAGAGACAACTTTTGGGAGGTTGCACAGTGCAGAGTATCCTCTTGAATTAAATTTCATAAGAATTTTTCTTTGTTTCTTAAAAGATCCATTAATATGAACTGGGGTCTTTTTATAGATTCACCCTTTTGATTTCTCAGGAGGAGATGCCTTATCTCCTTGCCATTTTTGTGTATCCTCCTTAGTTTATATGAAATGCCAAGTGTCAACCATCAATTCAGTATTAGTAATCTTAAATCAAGCATGCTATAGAATGAGGATTACCTGTGCCCTTGAGCATCACAAGAACGCAACTTAGAATCAGAATTCAGCTTCGTATGAGTAGCTCGTTTTAGTTCTCGATCGCCATTATTAACTCTATAACCAACAGCTCCAACAGATCGTTTCTTTTTAATTTTCTGATCCAATCCCTCTCCTCCAGCAAGCAATTTGCGAGTCTTTTCTTCACTTCGAAGAGAACCATCATCACTATCTTTCTCTAAGAAGGTTGTATTATTTGTCATTGTGGTGAACCTGGCTTCTGGCTGCTAGAATTGGAAGATGAGAAACAACGCACTTAAATCAATGAAATGGAATTAACTTTATTTCTCATTTGTTGGAGCATTGATTGAAAATTAAGTAGAAAACCAGAATGGTCAACTATGACAAAATTCAAGTGACATTTTATTGTTATTCTTAATTAACAGTTCAAGTCCCCCCTCGACCCCAAACCACCACCACCATCACATTTGGCATTTATGAGTGTCTAAACCAAGCACACATACCTCAACTAATCTTATAAGATAACTACCCTATTCTTACAATATTTTAACTACTTGGAAACTCAGGAGTTCGTAGGTGGCAACTATGGGTTTGAACTCATCCCCTTAGTAGTATTATTTGTTCACTAGCTTCGATGACTACAAGATCAACCCACCGTGGTTTAAAGAAGCCTATAAATATCAAAATGAAGCCCTAAATTCTCATATTGAATATGAATACCTAAATAATAAGAAAAAGATGACGAGTAAAATACTGGGTATTATCACATATTACAAACCTGAATATCAGATATGGATGAACGAGCACGCTTATTCAAGCCTACACTCTTTGCTCTGTCTTCCAATCTATAAATAATAGCATCATGACCATTTCTGTGAATCTGACTTCCCATTTTAGATAAATTCCCACCACCTAGCCTCTCACTTGGTGAAACTTCACCACGCTGTCGCTTTTTTGAGCTCATGGCTTCCCTATATTTATCCAACTTGAACAAGGATTCACTCAGCATGTCTGCTCTTTCCCTGAAAAAAAAATGTATATGATAAATGAATAAATGATGACAATACTAACAAATGTATATTAGATTATAGCATTATCAAAATTGTTTGTCAATCCTATCATCCCTTTATCCTTACAAACTCTCCCATTCCTTCTTAATTTCCAAACTGAGCAAGAGACCACCTCTTCAGCTTACGCTATTTCTCCAATCTTAAGATGTTCATTCAAGGTTTCCACATTGCATTAAGGATCTTGTTTTACTTTAATTGCGTACCACCAGCAAAGACAAAGTTAACATTATGCATAAAAATGAGGCTAAGGTTACTCTTTAGGAGATCGGGTTAAGAGAAATAACAAAACTAAGGAGTAGATAAGAACACATTCCAGCTTGAACTTGACATTTGTTTCTCTGCTTCCTCTAATACTTCTTAGATAAGAACTTCAGTAAATCGTCCCCCTTTTCCTGGTCTAACAAAAGAGCTCACAGAAGGATCAACTGATTTTTGTTATCCGAAGGTTGAGTGGATGCCTTTCTAAATGCATGGCAAACACTAAACACCAGAATTACCTTTAACCATTATCCTTGGTGAGGAATCACCTGATGGCAAAGATGTAAGGGTTCGCCCCAGAATTACATCTACATCTAACCATTATCGTTGATGAGGAATCACTCAATGGCGAAGATGTTGCCTAAATCTCTGTCTTTCGGTTGGTTTTCTGAGTTGCATTATTTGTAGGCAAACAAGTAAGGACCTTGATTATATCCTCTAGAGCTATGATTTGGCCCATGTTTGGAGTGGAGTGGTTTGTGTATGGAATTTGGCCTCAGCCTGACTAGACATGGAACATGAGGGTTGCAGAGAGATGATCCCGAAGTTCTTTCTCCAGTCTCTTTCTGTGAGAAAGGAATGTTTTTGAAGGCTATGCTATGCACTCTTTTGTGGAGTTTTTGGGGAGAGCAGAATAACAGACCTTTTAGTGGACTTAAGAGGTCTTCAAGTGACCTTTGGACTCTAATTAGGTCAATGCGTATGTGTGGACTTCAATAGCTAAATCTTTCCGTAACTATTTGTTAAGTCTTATTTTGCTAAATTGGAGACCCTTAGTTAAGTCTTATTTTGCTAAATTGGAGACCCTTTTTTCAGTTGACATCCTTTTGTGGGCTCCCCTTTATTTGTTGCGCTTTATTTTTAGTTATACAATTTTGAAAAAAAATATATATAAAAAAGAAAAGGAAAGAAAAATGAAAAAATTTACCTGGCCCTTCTAGATGAATCTTGCACACTATCTTTAAAATGCTTCAGCTCCTTTGATGCCACCGGAGGTTGACGTTTCAGATGGACTACTCCAAGAGGACGGTCCTCCAATGCATTTCCAGAAGAAACACCAAGAGCTCTTTTCAGCTCCCCTGAGCATGAATTTTTCTGATTACCTAATGTAATGGGCTCCAACGGTATGCATTGGGGCAAGGATGGCATATTAGACGGCAGGAATGCACTTCCTCGATTTAAATTATTCCCAGATCCTATCATCATACACTTGCAATATTCTTCCAAAACGATCCAATTGGCTCAACAATTCCTTTTAAGACAAATCAACCCTTGAGTATCAACTTCCTGCCATATTATACAATCACCATGAAAGTAGGAACAACATAAAAATTCTAATTCAAAAAACTATACATACATACGAATGAAGTTACTTGTTTGTTTGAAATAATTTTTTTATTAAAAAAAAAAATTCATTAACCACCCGAGAGTGAGATTGTGATAGCAACACCAACAATAATACAGTAAACAAGATACGACTTTTGGAGGAACTCAAAAACACAGGAGTGGTCAAACGGAGAGCTTGAGGACTTTATCTAGTCTTGACTCTTGATTGGTCGAATATGTTTTTGTGGAAAGCAGCAACGAACAATTTTTTTTTAAAAAAAAAAACCACTTCCGAAGTATAGCTTTCCACAATGAGGAGGGCTATTACAGTAAGGCGTCATAACCACCAACCATCACATACGGACATAAAAATTAACGAAATATATATAAATAAAAACCGACAGAAACTTTTCAGTGAAGTAGGAAAAGGATGATCACAATACAAGTATATCAACCAGGAGATCGCAGGCAAAAATAATAACCATTAAAGTCAATAAAAAAAACGAGTATAACTAGACAAAATCTAGAAGACTGAACCAATTACAAGGGAAATTAAGCCATATATACATAACTCATCCTCCCCTTTTTCTTCTTCAGTATTGTTCGGAGTCACTGTAACCAAATGTCCCAAATAACTCCCTTTTCCTCCAAGTTCATACATTGAAGAAGCATTGACCACAATTCATTTCCAATAAACCACAACGAACCGCAAAAGACTACTCTCAAATGAACACATAAATGAAATGAAACAATAGTTCAGGGTAAACAAGTTAAGGAGTGAGGAAAACAACGTACTTCTCCAGCTGGCGCACAAATGTCGGGAAGAAATCAGAGAAAAGAAGTAAGGATTTCAGAAAACAAGCGATCTGAGCGAGCAAAGAATCAGGAACTGAGCAGCGTAACAGAATGAGAGATGGAAAGGTGAATGAGGTGTAAAACCCTAGAAATAAGCAAATGTAAAGGGAAGGATGAAGATGAGTTAAAGAATTGAAAAAAAAAAAAAAAAAAAGCAAAAGCAAAAGCAAAAGATGAGAGTTTAGAGAGTACCTGAAAGAATTGGAAAGAGGTGGAATGGTGAATTGATCCACTTGGCTCCGATCAAATTGAGACAGAGATGAAACCCAAGCGTTATATATGAACGAAGAACAGGAGGAGGGAGAGTTGCAGTAATAGAAGGAAGCAGAAGATCTAAACGACGCCGTTGAAACTATATTTTCCCACGCCTACGCGCCAATTGGCTGTTCTCCTTTTGGGATCTCAAACGAGAAAGGTTTTCTTTTTTTTCTTTTTCTTTTTTTTCTTTTTTTCCCTCCTACGAAAATGAGCTAAGTTTATTTTTACAAAATAAATTTATTTCTTTTTCTATAAATTTGTTACATTAAGGTTTAAATAAAACTTGCTATTTCATAAATTGTACTGACTTTGATAAGTATTGTACTCTTTAATTTTAAATTTGAAAATACTATAATTTTTAAACACGAATAAGTTTTCATTTAATAATTAATTTTTAAAAAAATTATTTTCAATATAGTAAAATGAGTCAAACTATTTATAATATAAAAAAATTTTACTATCTCCTAGCGATAAACGGTAGACTTCTATCATTCAAGTAATAAACTTCTATCGCTCAATTAGTAAAAGTCTGTCGCAATTTGACAGATCTTAAAATTTTTCTATATTTATAAATAATTTGTTATTTTTTCTATTTATAATAAGTTTTGTTTAAAAACATACTATTCTCATTCGATTTCAAACAAAATGTAAAACATATATATGATATAATTTGAAAGCTAAATAATTGTTTAAATTTGATAATTTTGGCGAGTATGTTGCAAAACTTGATATTATTAGAATGAGTAAGTTTGTGGAGTTTTATATATATATAATTTGTCAGTTGGTGAATTAAAAGAATTGAAATTGCAACATTTAAAACACGTGTGACAAATTTAGGGGAAAATAAAAAATTTCTCTTATTTTTATTTCAATTTCAAAACATTTATTTTAATAAATTAATTAAAAAATACATGAGTACATTTTTCTCTCCCAAATTTATTTCACTTATAAAAATGACATAAATTATGTTACTATACCTATACGTAACAGGAAAATTTTGGTCATTGTTACTATTTATTTCATCTAATAAATAGTTGTGGCCATTCATCTAAAAGAAATTATCAGTTATTGGTTCAATTTTCATTTTAATTTAATAAGAGAAAAAAAAAAAAAACTCTTAAACAACTTTGAAAGTTGAACAACAAAAATAAAATAAAGTAAGCTTCAAAACTAAAGGGCATTTTGTATAATGTTGATTTAATTTTCTTAATAGAAATTTTTCACATACATCAGAGTCTAATTTTTCCAAGTATAAGACTGAAAAATCATTCGTTAATATCAAGGTTCGAAATATTAATGTCGATGAAAACATCGAAGTCTCAATTTTTATGAAGATATCAATATCGATGGAACTTTTAGAAAACATTATGGATATTGATGGAAGTTAGGACATATCCTATTAACTAAGGAATTTTTTTTCTCATGGAGGAGCCGTCGCACTTTCACTTTTTTCTGCTATGTGATGAATAAAGAGTTGTGAGGAGACGGGAAGTACAAGTTTCCAAATATTCTATTAACGACCCATAGGAAAGGTTTGGCGAAGGTGTCCTCACAGGAATCGTACCATTCCCTATATGTGCCATGACCAGATGGAATAAAAACAGATGGAGTCGAAGACGAAAGAGAACTCCAAAGAAGGGAAGGGTGTCCTTATAACAGATGAAGTCTCCTCTGTGTTCGAAGCTCTGATGGGCCTAATAACATAGATGACATGGAAAGATTGGAAGAAGTGTTAATTAAACTTTGATTATGGCTTAATTAGACTATAATTGACCATTTTTAATCATCATTTTTATAAAGTTAGACAACATTTAGATGTATATTGTAAATATTTGTGTAAATGTCAATTAAAAAAATAAAAAATAATTATAAAATAATATCAAATATTGATAATTAATTACAAAATTAAAGGGGAGGAAATGTTTGCATACAAAATTCAATGGAAAACTTGCATCAATTCAATTTTGAAGTGAAATGATGTGAAACTTCAATAGAAAAGTTTTGAATGAAATTAAAAATAAATATATGTTTTTTTTTTTTTTCAATTTTAGTTTCTTGGAAATGAAAGTTTTGGATGGTAAAAAAATAAAACTTACATCAATTCAATTTTGAGGTCAAATGATGTGAAAATTCAATAGAAAAGGTTTGAATGAAGTTAAAAAATAACAATAATAATAAATATATATATATATATATATATATATATATATATATATATATATTTTTCAATTTTGGTTTATTGGAAATGAAAGCTTTGGACTGTAAAAACACAAAACTTACATCAACTTAATTTTGAAGTGAAATTATACATTGAAGTGTGAAACCATGCAATTCTTATAATCAAGACAAGATCATAAAATTGAAAAAACTTACATTGAGCTAAGCCATAGTCAATTGCAAAAAGAATAATAATAAAAAAGAAAATGCGAAAATTTGAGAAATCGGTCGAAATTCCTCGTAGTGGTAGTTATAATAATTACACCCCCAACCTTTCAATGGTAAAAATTGGGTCCCCTAAATTTTCTACAAGTGTTAAAACGACACCCTCAAACTTACAATAATTGTAAAAATTGAGCTCACAAATGATAAAAATTGAACCCTCAAACTTATATAAGTGTTACAATTTATTCAATGATATAAATTTCAACATTTGCAAACGTTCATACAATTTATACAATTGGTCCCATTTGACCTAATTTTAATAATCGTAAAAATTTGAGATTTAATTTTTAAAATAAAAATTTAAGGGTATAATTGCAACTACCGCTATATTTTAAGAATGATTTTTGCAATTTACACAAATTGAATTTGGACAAAAATTTCTAGCAACGTACGATATGGTTCGTCATTGGTAATCATAGAAGGGAGGTATGGTTTATATGGAGAATTTAATCACTCTCAAAAGCACTACAAGACATGAAAAGAATATTGCTCTAATTAAAAGATGGAGTTGGGGTTTTCCCCCAATGTTAAAATAGATTCTTTAATAGTTTATGAACTAATTATGAAAAATTAAATTCAAAAGTCTACCGCGAGTTACAACCAGTTATTTATTTCACAAAGGATATGCCCCTCTAATTATTGAATGATGGTCTCATATAAGATGGACTTTGAGTCGTTATTTGTCGCGTTGTTGTTTTAGTCATGTTTAATATTTTGTATTCCTACATTTTTTTTTTACATAAACTTTTCGTCAAATGTGATTGGGTTGATATATCATTGTATTAATTTAACTTTTTTTAGTACTAACAAGTGTAATATGAGAATTTGAACTTCTCTAACCTCATGGGATGGAGGGTATGCAAGGACAAGTGAATATATCATTCTTGGACGATTAATTTGTTGGGGAAAATGATATATAAAAACTTAATAAACTAGCAAACTGATTACACCTCAACTAGAAACAATACATTCAATGTATTAATATTCAAATTCCAACATAAGCAAGATGGTATAACAGGACTTATATATGGAAATAACCAAATACTTGAAAAAAATCTCAAAACCTTTAAAGATTCAAAATGTAATCAAGACACACTTCTGATCACCGTTGTCCTTAAGACAATTATTCGCTCGTTACCGAATGCAAGCGTTACAACGATTGTCTCAGTAAGATACAACGACTAACTCTAATAGAACTACAACCTCAAACTACTAAAATCTGGCAGAACTCTTGGATATTTGCTCTCAACTCAACTCACGACCAAAAGAAATAAAGAAATGAGAGAATTCTTCAATTTTAAGTGAGGTGCAATAAATGTGCAATAAATGGAGAAACAAGTTTCTCTTCATAGGCTAGCAACTTTGTAACTCTAGAAAATACAAAATAAAATCAAATGAATACAATATGGAAAAGAATTTCAAATTTAATTTAATTTAATTGAGTTGTTACTTGACCAAAATCAAATATAACTCATTCAAATTGAAGAAACTACAACTTTCATACATGTTAAATTTGTACATGAAACATCATCTTAATTTGATTGTTCCAATTCAATTTGAAGTTTCTAACAATGAATTAATTTACACAATTAAATTCATTTTTATGTTCAAATATTCACAAAACTTTTATTTTCTTTAACTATAAATATCTAGCACAATTTTGTATTTGTTGAGTTAGGTTCATCTCCAGAAAATTAGTTTAATTTTTAAGACTAAAAATGATGGTTTGAATTTTATGAAACTAAAAAAGATAAATTTTTCTTTCTTCCTTTTTTCTTTTTTTTTTTTTTTTTTTT
>QLSR01000100.1:3700063-3782258 GCA_031780015.1 Citrullus colocynthis | reverse complement strand
TTTTTTTTTTTTTTTTTTTTTTTTTTTTAATCAGTCTAGCATATGTAGTCCATAAAATACTATTTATCAAACACCTTGAAAATGAGTATATACAAGGGCATATTCACGTTGACAAACACAGGGTCAAAGAGAGAATTCCTCATATCCTTCTTTCACTTAATCATACCACAGAAAAAACAAAAAAAGCTTTCATCTAAAACAAAGAATTCCTCGTGTTTTTAGTCCAAGCGAACTTAGTTCAACGGTAATTGTTATGACTTCCCAGAGGTAAGAGGTTCGATCACCCATCCCAAAAAATGTTCTTAATTTTTTCTCTCAAACAAAAATTAAAAATAATCTGAAAGACGAAATGAATGAAAATTAGAACACCAAAAGAAAGAAATTACAGAGAAATCCCGACGAGAGCCAACTCATGAACAGACATATTCCGTTCTCGCTTCACAGATTGTAAAGGAATAAAATGGAACTAGGATTCTAAATGCCAAACATCCGGAAAAAAAGAAATGGTTGAACCCCATGAAGTCCTATTAATTGTACCAATCAATTAGGCAGCATTATAGAATACAATAAAAGACCCAATCCCCATATTGCTCAATGCATGCCCTTAATAACAGTAAGAGCTTTCGCACATAAGGGATAAAAAATGATCTCCCAAAAACCATAAAGAAACATCCACCACCTCGGCAGAGTCAACACATAAAAATGACTTCAAACCCAACGAATGTCCACCCTAACCTCGTGTTCGGATTTATGCCCTAAATCCTTGTGCTATTGAATATATTATAATTTAATGTAATAATAAATTATTAATTATAGTAAAAATCCAATATTATTAAATATAATCTTGAACATTATATAATTGACATATGAAGTTGACCATGTTCAGAAAATAACGTAAAGATTCTGTAGTATACAAATAAGGTTGGAATATCTATTTTTGTGACACTGTGAATACGACACACCTTGTAATTGTTACAAATGTTTTGATTCAAAGGATTGATGTGAGACATATGGGTGGAGCATTTTATACAATGAGTTTGTTAAAATTGGACAGCAAAATACTTAATCTCTCTTTGTAAATTCTCTTAACCCTTTATCAAAGTCATGCCTTTTATTTACCACAACCGTCATTGGTTGACCTAGTGGTAAATATGGAGCCATATCCTTTAAAAGGGCTAATAGGTCATGAGTTTAATACATGATGGTCACCTACCTCAGATTTAATATTTTACAGGAATTTTCTTGGCACCCAAATGTTATAGGATCAAGAAGAAGTTAGTCGAAATGCGGGTAAGTTGACCCAGCACTCATTAATATTAAAAAAAACCCATGGTAGTATTATTAAATTATACCCTTTATTTTATTCCATGGTTTCAAACCATAACTATGCTTTGTTATTTGATTTTTGTCTCTCTTCCTCTTTTCCAATGGATTTTTGTCTTTCTCCTCTTCCTCTTTAAAATCTTGTTATTTGCATCACATTTTCACAATTGTTTCTCTCTTCAATTTTCTGCATTTTGTTTTTTCTTCTTTGGAAACCCTCTTGACTCCAATATTCACAACTAAAAAACTGTGGAAAACTTTCTCTAATGCAAGTGAAGAATTAATTAGGAAGAAACAAAAACCTTTAATATTTTCAAATGTATGATATCTCAATCTATCAATGGAAACTTTAGATTGTAATTTATCTGATATAAAATTCTCAATTCGCCACTAATAATAGGAAAGAATCTGTTTTACTTGGAGAAAGCTTCACAAAGTATACAACATCTAAATTCAATTCATCAAATTGCTTTCTACATTCAAATTCGTGCATGTAAAAATTCCCAAAAGAAAAATAAAATATGTACACGAACAATCACAACGCTGAACAAATGAGAAGAACAAATTCAAACTACAATATTGGACAAATTTGGCTTAGGATAAGAACAAAATTCTTCTCCAAGGAGAAGGGCCCTTAATATGGCCTCAAATAAGCCTCTATAATGCACAATCAAATGACCTCCATCAGGAACTTCATGATACTGAATCCATGGCAGCTTCCCAGAAACATATCTCTGAAGTTCAAATGGCACAACCCTGTCTTCATAACCCTGCCATATGTGCACTGAACTTCCATTTTCAGGGAAAGGATTGCTTAGACTCATAGGATCAAACCCCCATTCCCCAAACGCTACCATGAAGTCACGACGAAGGGTGTCAAAAACGCCTCTTTCCTGTAGTTTATTCTATAACCAAAACAATACTTTAATGTACCAACTGTAATGATTAGCTTTTATTGTGCTTAATGGAAACCAAGGGAACAATATATCTATATATATATATATATTGGTTCTTGCATTACCAGTAAGATTACTCTATTGATCCAAATTATGGTATTTTAGCTACAGATGGAAAGCATGTGGTTGTAAAGTTTCCATTTTCCTAAAACTGGAAGTTCACAACACACAAACACATGGTTACCTGTGTAAGCATTGGGAATCCTGGAATAGACTTCAAGATATCGATATCTCGATCATTGAAGAACACCGGATTTCTTTCCAGGACAGCAGTTGAGGGAATCCATTTATGAGTAACCCACCAGTATAACAATCCCGGGGCATAGTGCGAAAACCAGATAGCCCATTGCACAAGTTGTCTCCTGTAATCCTTGCTTACCAGACTATGAGGAAGGGAAGGCCACCAATAGTTAACAGTTGGGACAATCAGTGCTGCACCAGCTAGCCTGCAGGCAATTCTTTTGGAGTTTGAAATGACTGAAGCATAAAAAGGAAAACATGAAGATAGAATTTGAGTTCTGTGGCTTGCCTGTCTGGTATGTATTTAAGGCAACCCCAAATGGAATATGATCCCATTGAGACACCAATCACATAAAACTTGGAACCAATTTGCAAGTAATCAGCAAGTTCTTCGATGTCAAATGCTTCACTTTTTACTGTAAGGTTTGGATTTGGATCACTTTCTCCATACCCGGGTCGATCGAATAGAACAAAATAGATCCCCAACTCATCTATTAGATCCTGCAAAATAAAGCAGAGTGAAATTCTCCTCCTTTGACATTATGTTGGAAATATGAATCGACTCTCATAAGCTTGAGGATTGAAAATTAGCCCTCCAAAACTAAAAACTCTCCCATCTGAGTTTGCTTTATTTCATTACAACAAAAAAGATCTGAGCTTGGTTTAATGATGTAAATATAGTTCCAAATCAATTATAAATGAGAAAAATGTTAAATATTTATATATAACAACATCTATATTGATACGAGATCATCAAAACTAATATAATCAGGATTTAATGATGTAAATAGAGTTCCAAATCAATTATAAATGACAAATATGTTAAATATTCGACCTTTAGCTTATAATATAATTATGGAATTTAAAATAGCTTATAATATCATTATGGCCGTTAAGAGCCCCGACTTCTCTTACCTTATTACAAATTATTACAAATTGGAAACAACTTTTGTATTCCCTTTAATCGGGACTCTTTTGTATACAAGGATATTTCATCAATCAATGACATAGTTTCTTATCCAAAGAAAAATAATCTATACCACATTCCAGTTTAGAAGGAAGACATCATAGATCTTAATTATAAAAATTGAGATTCTAAGTGAGGGTCAGAAACCATACCTGAGTGGCCAGAACATTCATATCCTTGGAGCTTCCAAAACCATGGGAAACAATGATCCTGTAGATGGAATCATTTTTGCTCACTCCTGTCTCCCTGTAAGCCAAAAATCTTCCGTCTCTGAGTCTGATTCTTGGGGAAGAAACAGGCAAGCCCACTGATGCCTCAATGTCCTGTGGAGGAGGCAGCTGTGTGGCCTGAAAAACCAATCCCAAAAGACCCACCACCAAAAATACAACCACCGCCTTAAAAATCATCCTCGAAGAAGAGCAAAGCAGGTCCTTTTGCCCCATAAGAGCCCAATCGCCAGAGCAGAAGCCTGCAAGAGAGAGGAAAAATAGAAGATATTTAAACCGTGAAAAAGAGGGTGTCTGGTTTTTTCCCTTTTGGCTTCAATTGAATATATGTGGAGTTCTCTTCTTCTTTGACAGCAGAAAAGTTTTCACCAAACTACTCAACTTATAACAGACAACAATTGTGGGTTTTTGTCTTCTTCATGTTTTTCTGTCCATAAATCCAAGTCTTGAGTCAACTTGGCAATTTGATAAACAAATATTAAATCCTACAGCACAAGAACAAACTGGTCATAATGAAGACTGGAGTTTTAAGTAAGAATGGGATAATTGGACAGGAAGTGGAAGGGGGAGGTGATAACGTTGTATTATCACTTGTCCGAAGGAAGGAATGTTGTTAACAGAAGATTGTTTCCGGTTCAAAACAAATGTGAAAAAAGATGAACACGTAATAGAAATATATGGTAGTTCAATTAACTCAACTTTTCCCTTCTTTGGTTCATCGTTGGTACTTCTATTCTGTCCATACACTTTGTGTCTACTCAAATTTCTCAACTTGATAAGCTCCCATTTACATTATTCTATAAAAAGAATTACGTTCAAATTATGCTTCTATTCTGTTCTTAAAATAGCAACTCCAATCACCAACTCAGCCAAAATTTCCCAAAATCGAAGATTGTTGGTTTTTCTTCAAGGTCAATTTCAAAATACTAAGAAAAGTCGATTTTCTTACACTGAAACTAACCTTATTGGCATTGTTAGCATTATTCTCAATGCTACTACCCAACCAATAATACTTAGAAATTTAGAGTTCAAATCGACACACACCTAATATACAATTTTCCTTAAAATAACTATCAGTCCTACTTAATTGATTACCCATATCATCTTTAATTCCTTCAAGCCAATCAAACCATTTCATTCAAATAATATATAAAAGCATTGTCACTACTATATCTGACATGTTAATGACAAATACAGAGCAGAAGTGTAATTCACAGCTCAAGGACATAATTAAAATTTTCTAAAGGTTACACAAAACTTAAAATTATTGGAATGAAATTTAAATTTTAACCCAAATATTATTCACATTTCATTTATCTCCAAGCCATAGGCAAATACAAATCTAACTGAATCAATAGAGATATATTTAACGAGGAAAAAAAAAGTCACCAACTAAATTACTTCAAATTGTGAGTGTCAAATGAAGTTTCACTTTCCAAAATTGTTGCCTAGTTT
This sequence comes from Citrullus colocynthis, assembly GCA_031780015.1. NCBI lineage: Eukaryota > Viridiplantae > Streptophyta > Magnoliopsida > Cucurbitales > Cucurbitaceae > Citrullus > Citrullus colocynthis. The sequence continues at coordinate 3,777,090 of QLSR01000100.1, read as the reverse complement.
AAAATAGTGGAACCATTGACGAAAAAATAGAAAACAATAAAATTAGAGTAAAAAATGGGAAATAAATGAGAAGGGGAATGGAATCATGCAGAGCGAGATGCTTTGATGCCATTAATGTGGGACCAAATAACAGATCCATGCAAGTAATCAAAAGGGAATCTTAAGATATTCTCAGTTTTCTCATTCTTCCTATCTCTACTCTGCCCAATGGGCTTTTCTAAATTGCTTGCAAACATTGATGAACTACAACTAGAAGAAATGATTACACAACTCTCTCTACCATTCTACGAAGAACAGAAACTCAGAAGACCAATTCTAGGGAGAGAAGTTTAAGTTCGATTAATTGAAATAGAAGTCAATTATGGCTAAACAACATGGATAAAAGTTATAGATTGATTTTGGATATGATCTATCACCTTAACAAAGCTGTTCTAAGCCGAGTCCAGTTACATAACACAATCAGTAGCAGCAAAATGAATTGCCATTCAGCATACAGCCAGCTCCAGGAGGATCAGTTTGTTGCCACTACTGAATGGAATTTTATCGTGGATATAATACAATACAATACTGAATGGAAATTTATCGTGTATACATGATGGCAGCATCACCCAACAAAGATGAACTTATCTGGCCAAAAGTGCCCTTACTATAGCTTCAAATTTTTCAGCATCATGAATTATTAGATGCCCACCGTCAGGAACTTCATGATATTGAATCCAAGGAAGTTTCTCTGCTATAAAACGATTAAACTCAAGAGCAACGACACGGTCTTCACGGCCTTGCCAAATATGAACAGAGCCATTGTTGTCAGGGAATGGATTGCTCAAGTCGATGATCGGGTCAAACTCCCATTTTTCTCCCAAAATAGCCAGTATGTCTCGGTTAAGAGATTCATGTTCACCTTGTTGCGTCACTTTTTCCTAAATTTGGTTGCAAAAGAAATATAACCGGTTTGGCATATTAATTATGTCAAAAACATGTTAACTTAAAGCAGAACTCTGTCAGAATGCTGTTGATATTTAAAGGTACAAAAAATAAAGATGTGAATATTAGGTGAAATATATTCAAATTCGATAATAGAAGCAATGAGCTGACCTATATATTTTTCCTTTTTCCGTCTAAATTTTAAATTTCTAGGACCTATGTTCCATTTAATGTGTATCACAATATGAAAAAGACAAAAGAAAAGCAATGACAGTAATACATGCCTACAACCAATATCATAAAGCACCAAGGCATCAATTGATGAAACAAGCAAAGATTTTGACCTCCGTTTAGAATGGTAAAAGTTCTTTTACCTAATTAAAAAACTTCTCAAATTTATTATGATGTTTGTTTATATGGTCAAAAGTACATTTCAAAAATGTAAAATCACTAAAACACAAACACTTTTAGAATGATTTTGGGATAACTGTGAAGTGCCGTGCTTTCAAACAAATTCTTGAAAGAACAAAAATGTGGTTCCACTAAATGCACTAAATAGTTTACTTATTTTAGAATTCTCAAAGGACTTCTAAAACCAAACACCATAAAATCATTTCATTGGCTAAAAACACTTTTGTCAGTCTAAAGAAAGTGTTTCAGAAAAAATAAGTGATAGATATTCCAAATTGCCTCTAATACGTAAAAGTCATATGAAACTATGAAAGTTGGACCAAGTGTGCATCCATGGGGCATCTAGAATCATATGCTAATCAATTATTGATTTATTACAGAGAAGAAAAGTACCGGGCTATGATTTAAGCATCCGGACAGTCTCTTTATTATCTCTAAATCTGAATCACTGAACATGCCATCAGCCACCAACGTTGGGAACCATTTTTGAGTCATCCACCAATAGTATAACCAAGGTGTGTAATGTGCAATCTTAAATGTCCGTTGGTAAGATTGAGGAAGCTTCCTAAAAGTCTGTAGTGATAAAGCAGAAGGAACTGAAGGCCACCAGTAATTCGCAAAAGGAACCACTAGGGTAGCTCCTAAAAGTCTGCAAAAAAAGCTCCATTAAGAGTTAGTGAAAGTGTATAAAACAAAGCCAAAAAAGTGAAAAGAAAAACAATTGATCGCAGTGAAATGTAGAAAAACCACCGGTGTGGAATGTATTTTAGACAGCTCCAAACAGTGGATGCTCCCATTGAACATCCAATTACATAAAATCTTGTGCCAAGGTGCAATTTGTCTGCTAATTCTTGAATGTCAAATGCTTCAGACTTCACCGAACGTGCTGGATATGGGTCACTCTCTCCATAACCAGCTCTGTCATATAATACTATACATACCTTAAGCTCATCTATAAATTCCTGAAAAAAAAAAAAAGAATATATGATTGAATAATAAGACAGAAGCAAAGGGATTCTCATTTCAATTGATCAGTGAAGTAGAGGGCGTTGTAAAATAAATATAGAAAGAAAATATGATAAGGCTAGGATCAAATTACACGAGTCAAAGAGATATTATCACATAAAACAAAATAGATGCTAAAGCACCAATTGACCAAAAAGCTTAAGTTGATAGGTGGAGGTAAATTTAATATTATATCATTTAACACTCCCCTCACTTGTGGGCTTGAAATATGTAGAAGGCTTAACAAGTAGCAATCAATATTACTGGGGAGGAAATAACAATGCAGGAGTTTGAACATAGGACCTCTAGTATTACCTACTCTAATACCATCTTAAATCGCTTATTGATCTAAAAGTTTAAGGTGATGGGTGAAAACAAATTTAACATCATATCATTTAACAACAAATGCATTATATTTTCACTTAAATCATCACCTTCAATTAAATAGTCCAAATAAAATATCAGGCACACACTAAGATTCGAGGAAATTATCAAATTACTATTACGTTTTTTTTTTTGTTTTTTTTTTTTTGGGAAGGAAACATTATATATATAAAGGGGGAAAACCCCCGAGAATTACAAGAACTACATGAGTGATAGCCAATTGTTAACTAAAAAAGATAAGCTGAAATGAGTAAAAGGGGGCTGTGTTTTACATAAAAAAAAAAAAGCAGTAGATAAAACATTATTCATACAACGAGGAAAAGAGGAAAGTGAATCATGAAAAAGTCGCTTGTTCCGCTCACTTCATAAGCCCCATAAGAAAGCACGAATAATGGCCAATCAAATAGTCTTCTTGGTACCACAAAAGGGGTGGCCCACCAACAAAAATGCTAATATCTCCAAAATGTTATTTGGGCAAGTATAAGACCAACCAAAAGCAAGCAAGATAATGTCCTAAAATTTAGTGGCATAGGAACAGTGCATGAACAAGTGAACCGGCAATTCCGCATTTAAATGACACATATGGCACCAAGATGGAGAAGCGACATGTAGGGCAATCAACGCTGCAGATGATCAACAATGTTAATGGCACCCCAGCTAAGCTCCCAAAGAAAGATTTTTATTTTTTTAGGATATTTATCTTTCCATATAACCTTATAAAGATTTCACAGACCAATCTAATTCGCCCACCATATCAATCATCAAGGATTTGACTGTAAAAATCAAAGAAGAGTCAAGAGGCCATAACTATGAATCAGGTAAGGAGCGTGATCTGATGGGGGCCAAGTAGGCAGAAAGGGAGGCCCATTCAATAATCCAACTCAGTGAGGTTGCGTCGCAGATTTAGATTCCAAGCAGATATGGAAGGAACCCAGACATTGGCATCGTAGCCTCCAGATGTTGAGTGAGTCGAAAGAGCCGCGGATATGTGGTAGCAAGAACGCCATAACTAAGCCAAAAATCATGCCAAAAAGATGTAGATCCACCATCCTCGAGGCAATGGGAGACTTGATCCACAACCGAATCCATGTAATGGCAAATGGATCTCCAAGGAGCCTTAGATGATTCCCAAGAGATTGGAGAGGGCCAAGTACAATCCGGGGAATAATACTTCGCCACAATAAGCTTTCTCCATAAGACATCAAGTTCAATTATGAAATGCCATGTCCATTTTGCAAGAAGAGCAGAATTACGATATTTAAAGTTACCAATCCCCATGCCACCCGACAATTGTGGCCGCTGTGAAATGGCCCAGTTAACATTGTACATGCCACCATCACCTCTAGTACCTTCCCAAAAGAAATCACGTGTCAGCTTGTCAAGGCAACTAATAATAGAGGAGGGAGCCTGAAACAACGACAAGTAATATGTAGGGAGGCTAGAAAGATAGCTTGATAAGCATATGTCTCTCCCCTTTCGATATATAAGCATACTTCCAGTTGTGAAGTTTATGCTGAAATCGTTCAACCACAAGCTGCCAAAAACCTATAGATGAAGAGTCGGCCAGAAACCTCTCTTACAACCAAAAGAGTTCAACCACTCAACCACTTTAGCATCAGGGATGTGAATCCCAAGGAGCTCACTCTTGGTAAGGTTGACTTTAAGGCCAGAAGCACATTACAAAATGTGAATCACATCAAATAAGTTTTGTAAGGCAGATCTTTCAGCAATAGAGAAGAGCAATATATCGTCTGCAAACTGTAAATGATTAATCGAAAAGGATGACTGACCAATGGGGTAAGCAACAGTGAGGCCCAAAAATGAACTGTGAGCAAGCAGACGACTCAAGCAGTCTGCAACAATGACAAATAAGAAGAGAGAGAGGGGATCTCCCTATCTAATATTACGAGTAAGGATAATCTTGCCATAGGGACAACCATTTAAAATAATGGAATAGTTTGCACTAGAGAGGCAACTGTTAATCCAAGTACGCTAGAGAGAACCAAAGCCTTTAATACGCAGAACTGTATCAAGAAACTCCCAATCAACCACGTCAAAAGCCTTTTCAAAATCCAACTTAAGAACAATCCCTGATTTCTGAGAAGAGATCCAATCATCAATGAGTTCATTCGCCATCATAGAAGCATCGAGAATTTGCCCTTATATGCGCATGGAATAAAGTCGATAGGCCTGTAATTGAAAACCGTTTTAGAGTCCACTTTCTTGGGGATTAGGCAGATATAAGTTTCATTTAACTTAACATTAATAACACCAGAATTGAAGAAGTTATTAAATAATAACATCATATCAGATTTGATAGTAGACTAGAAGTACTTGAAGAATTCAGCAGTGAAGCCATCAGGGCTAGGAGATTTATTAGTTCCAAGAGAACAAACAGCTGAATAAATCTCCTCTTAAAAAAAATGCCGATCCAGATCAGCAGCTTGAGCGTGTGTAATAGGTCTCCAATCTAGATTAGTCGAAAGAAAACGTTGGTTACCATCTTTCGTAAAGAGAGCTGAGTAGAAAGATGAAAATTCCGTCTCAATGGCCTGAGCAATCAAAAGACTAATACCATCCCTAGATAATATTTATGTTATAGAGCTGTTTCAGCGGCGGGTAGCAACAATACAATGAAAAAACCTAGTATTTTCATCCCCCTCAATAAGCAATTTAAGTTTACAATGCTGCTACCAATGAATGTGTTCTTGGACCGTCAAATTTTCAATTTGTTCACGAAGCAATCAATGTCTATTAATCTGATCATCATTCAAGCAAACTCTATCTTCTAAGTTATCTAGTTGTGATAATTGTGTCACAAGATCCGAAAGAGTAGCAACCTCTCTACGATAAGAGTTATTCCATTCCAGAATAGCCAATTTCAAACCATGCAATTTCATCATTAAACCATGTCTTGGCCAATCTATAATGGGGTGTTGATTCCACCAAACCTCAACCATAGAACGAAAAGAATGGATTTGCAGCCATGAATTTTCAAATTTGAAAGGGCAAGGGCCTCAAACAATGCTTCCCGAAGATAAAGCCAAAGGAAAGTGATGCAATGTTGTTCTCTCCAACCTTTTAAGGGTAACAGCTCCGAACTTCTGTAGACAATTTTCCTTGAGAACAAATCTATCAAGGAGGGACAAGTATTGAATAGAGCCAAAACTAGACCATGTAAAGCAGCCATTAGACAAAGGAATATCTCGGAGCTAATAGTTAGTTATCCAATGATTAAAAGCACGCATACTGGATGAAATCGTTGGATCATGTGATTTCTCCCATGTCCACTGAGTGACATTAAAGTTGCTACTAATAACCCAATTATCACCACCCAAACCAGCCAAGTCATCAAGCTCTTGCCAAAAATCAGCATGGTAGGCATTATCGAACAGCCATAAACCAAAAAGAGAAACCATCAGCCAACGATACTTGAATAGAGACAGAAAAATTACCTTGAACAACGTCATTGATGGAGATGTCTGGTTCACTCCAAAGAATGAGAATACCCCTCAAAGAATCAATAGCATCCAAGGATGTCCAACCAATGTAGGCAGAACTCCATATTAATTTAATCAAGACGGAATCCACAGAAGACAGCTTTGTTTCTTGTAAGAGCACTATACCCGGGTTATGTTGTTAAATGAGCTTTTTAACCATAGTGCGTTTTCTCCAAAAGTTGAGTCCACGAATGTTCCATGAAAGAAATTTCATTGAGCTACAGAAGTTCCCTCCCTAATGGCCAATGTTGCTGTCTTATCATAGTATATTGAGGAATACAGGCCTTACAACTCTCTTTGTAGCTTAGATTTTTTGCTTTTAGCCTGCGCTGGACCTTTGGATTTAGATTGTTGAGGAATGGAGGGGATGGCACATAAGCCATGGGTAGACAGTAGGGAGGCAAGGTCATGGAGGCTGAATGGTAAGTTTGATGAGGCTGGGGCCGATTGTTCATAATTCGAAAAAGAGGGGCCGTAAGGAGCTGTCATATTTTGTGGAGTGGGCCCCAAAATATGATCTTGAGTTGGACTGATGTCCGATGGGAGAGAGGGAAAAGTGTATAGTGGTAAGTTATGAGTTTCATCCAGTTCGTCACCATAAATGGCCATGTCAAGAGGGCAGGGGGTAAATTCTTCAACATCGACCAGATTGGTAGTGCCACATCATTTGCAGGACTGGAAAGGTAGGCTTTCGTGTCAGATCCAGCAAAGGGAAGATTCTGTTTTCCTACTGATGTGGAGAAAGATTGACCAACTTGGAGATTAATGAGACCCTCATGAAAGTTGACAGTGGAGAGAGAAGGTTTTGTAAAGGAAGGAGATGCTGAATTTTCAGGGCTGAGATTCTTATTATGGAAAATAAAGGAAGGGGTATTTCGGCTAGGGTTGACCGATAGAGTGGAAGAAGGTTGTATTTCGGGAGGGGGGTCCGCCGATGAATTTGGCTGAGGAGAGATGATAAAATTCCAATAAGATTTCATTCTTGAACAAAAATCCCCGGTTCGAAATGTGAATCACAGTATTCATTCTTATGTAAATGGGAATGAAAAACAAGAGATACTTTTTCTCGAAATATGGACCAATGGAAGTTTAACTCCTAAAGAAGCACTTCACGAAGCCTCTCGGAATTTGATTGATTTATTTGTTCCTTTTTTACATGCGGAAGAAGAAAAAGAAAACTTCCATTTAAAAAACAATAAACAGAAAGTTACTTTACCCTTTTTTGCTTTTCACGAGAAATTGGCTAAACTAGGAAAAAAGAAAAAAGAAATAGCATTAAAATATATTTTTATTGACCAATCAGAATTGCCTCCTAGGATCTATAATTGTTTCTTCCCAACTACTCTTCACTCAAGTTCTCAATTAAGACCAAACAAGATTTCATTGATTCTTTTTCTTTTTTATTTCGACTTTCAGAGTTCTTTATTCAATATATCAATTATAACATAAAAAATAAATAAATGTGAAATTTTTGAGTAGTCTATTTCCCTTGGATCAACCAAATCTAGACATACCTTTATGAGATCGTTAAATAGATCTTCAGGGACAGAGGACAGCCTCTTTTCCTTAATTGGAGGAGAGAGGGGAGTGGGTGATTCAATTATTTGAGGAGAAAGAGGGATATTATTTTCCATAATTTGTGGAGATTTGGTCAAAGGCTTGGTTGATGGTCAGGACAGAGAGAAACTTAATCAAAAGGATGCTCCAAATATGGGGAGAGGGGGATTTCGGCTTGGATTGTATCTTCGACAATAAATTTACCCTTGTTAACCCTCCGAAATTGATTGTGATCCACAATTTCAACCGAACCATTAATGCTAGCTCCGTGCGTCGGTTTCAAATCATCTTGCCGGCCCGAAGATATTAGATTGGGGGCGGTGATGGAAACGGTGATGTCAGGTCTGGCAACTTCAATAGGAAGGCGAACTTCACAAGGAATGAGGCCACACTAATTTTCTTTGATTTTGATGTAAGCAAATGAGAGGTTTAGACCTCTTTCTGTCTGATTAGAGGGATGAAGGTAGCCTCCACAAAAATCTCCAATAAATTGGAATATGGCTTCAGTCCAGAGGGTGACCGGAAGGTGGTAAAGATCAATCCAGCCCCCATATGAAGCAGTCATTTATCATTTGAAGGAAGATGGTTCAGATGTAGATAGAAATTTAAGCTTTCTTTGATCAATTGTAGTCCAATTGGATGATGCACACAGTTGCTTCGAAATATCATAATTGTAAACATGGAGAAGAGCTTTATCATCCGATAGAGGATTGATGCATCTAGGTGCGATGGTTGCTTGAACAGTTGCATGTATCTTCAGCCAAGTGTCTTTTGTCGTGAACAATCACCATAGCCAACGAATCACTGTGGGGGATTGGAATAGCACAATGCTGCCGAGGAGGGGCAGTTTGCTGTTGCTGAATTTGTGGAGGACTTTTTACTTTTACTGCTTCACTGTATGAAATAGTCTTATTGGATTGCAAGTTCTTGTTGGAATAGTCGGATATCAGTGAGAAGAAGGAGAACCAACCCCTTTTGTCCTCCATAGCTAGGATGAGGATGTTTGATCGGAGACCAAATTGTTCTTCCGCAAAATAACCATGCTTGTTTCTATACTTATCAAGCCAAAGTATCTCCTTCATCATTCAATTTTCTAAAGAACTTTTGATTACAAGGTTCTTTGTGAAGAGATTTGAAAGAAGATGCAAGCCAATCAAGAGACTTTCAGGTGATAAAGATAGAGCAGATGTTGGATTTTGTTTGTTTAGAAAGTTTAAAGTGTTTCCCCCCATTTGGAGTAATCGGGAAAAGGGAGAATAGTTTCCGATCTATGTGAATAGATTGAATGGTGGAGGTAGGGATGGGTTGTGATGGAGACATGGAGTGCAATTTAGTTAGGGGAAGAACCGAGGGAAGGTGGGAGAGGAGGAGGAGGAGAGAGCGTCATAGGGAGTTAATGGCATTAGGTTTATGGTAAAGACATTCTCAAATAAAGTACAATTACCAAAGTCTATAGTTTATTCATTCATGTGACTCATCACCAATGTTAGGAACTTAGAAACAAATCTTTCAACCTTAACCATCCCAGGGACAACAATTTTAAGAAATTCTAGAATTTAAATGCATTTATAACTGCAAAAAATCCTAAACACTGCTCAGATGAAGACATTTACGACTAAGCAAAGAATAAGGAGCTCATACTTGAGAGGCAGGTAAGTACATATCTTTGGAGCTATTGTAGCCATGACACATAATGATTTTGTATTGAGCCTCTTCCTTAGGAACTCCAAATTCTTTGTAGGCCAAATGCCTCCCATCATTGAGCTTTACTCTAGGTGAAGTCACCGGAGGGCCATTTTCTGTTCCACATATCTTTGGAGGTGAAGGTTTCAATGCTTGATAAACCCATCCCAGAAGACCCACTCCAAATGCTACTCCTATTGGTATAATCATTGCCTGGAAAAGATAAAAGCCCATTACTAGCCATATAGAAATAAAAAGATCAGACTTTGTATCAGTTATACAGAAAGTTCATTAGTAGCCATGTAGGTGATCAATTATCTACCACAAATATTTCAGGACAATGTATTTGTAGAAGAAGTGAACTCCTCAGTAGGTCTAAAAACTTATCAATATTCTTTATAATTTATAAAGAAAAATCTGTTGTTGTATCATCTTTCATAATGCTAACCTAAGAGAAAAAAGAGATATCTCTCTTCTTGAACAGAACGATTGCACTATAATATGCTTGCTAAGTAGTATACAGTGAATTCAAGCGGTACAGATAAGCTACTAATAAATGGATCGATGATGTAATCTCTGAACCACGTGGAACAGGAATTCCACCAACTTTACGCAACGTATCCCTCGTTGCTTTATCTAATTGGTTTTAGCTCTGAATGAAAACAGATAGAAATTCAACCATTAAAGTGACTTTCTAAATAAGAGACCAGAATACAAAATGTTATCGGGCATATACTGCATTATATCTCCAATAATTACAAATAAATTCTACTTCAAACTAATAATAGCTTCATTTTAATGCCTCCATTAAACTGACCATCCAATTTGTTTTAATCTAGTAAAAGAGTTGAATTCATAGCCAAATTCTAAAACAAATAAAAACTACTTTTTTTAGTTTTCAAAACATAACTTAGTTTTTTAAAACATTGATAGAAAGTAGATAACAAAGCAAACAAACCTAGAGGTGAATGGATGTTCATAAGCTTAACTTTCATAAACCACAAACCAAATTGTTACCAAATGGGGCCTAACTTTTTAGTTAAAACTAGCTCTTATATCATCTTTAGTGATCAATGAGCCTAATACATAGATGAATTATTGCAATGCAGACAAAACGATGATATAAGACTTGAAATCAAATGCCAAATCTAATGACCACTGGTTCTTGTACTGAACCCTATTCTCATCCACACATCTGTTGAATAAGGTGATGAAAAACAAAAAAAGAAAAAAAAAAAAAAAGAAAAAGGAAGGGAAAGAAAAGAAACACATGGAAGATAAGGGTGCATTTAGATAGTAATCTGAAAACAAAAGTTTGACAATAAAAGATTCATTTGGAAACAGATTAGGACCTCACGGACAGAAAAAGATTGCAGCCGGTGAAAAACGATAATAGATCTCGATCCTAGTTTAATCCATAGTTCAAAATGTGTTTGGTAATATATTAATAAACTATAAAAATCTTTGTAGTCACCAACTACATATTAGTCTAAATATCAACTATAATAATTAATTTCTGAACATGTTTTATGTTATAAATTTTGTATAGTTATTATTTCACAATATCATATAATTTACAATACATTACATCATACATATTTTAATTTAACAAAAATGAAATGAGTTCATAACATTCAATAATATATTTATCAAATATACAAATAAATATGTATCTCTACATTATAAATATGTTTCCAATAGCATTTCAGATTGCCCTAATTCTCTGAAAGAAACATAAACAGTTCGGCATCAACAGAATAGGGCATCACATAAACAAACTTCACAGCCAAAAGGGGCAAAAACAGGACAGATCTAAACGCCAATGAATTCCTTTACCAAGGTTTTCAATCACTGCCTGAACATCCGCCTCCGAGTGTAGCAGATAGCCCTTCACTGCCAGGGCAACGTAAAACGCTACGGAGTGGAAGAAACACACTTAATCAGCGGGAAAATCTGGGACGCATTTCCAAATAATCATGTATTTCTCAATACTAACAATGATCAAAAACAGGATTTCAGAACATTTAAATAGAAGAGATGAAGAAGAATCAGAAAAGAAAACCCACCAAGAGGAAAAGCCCCGAGTAGAGTGAGATCGACGGTTGACATGATTTTGCATAATTTAAACATGGCCTTACTCCAGAGACGTTGATTCTTTCAGTCCAATCGAGGTTTAAACGATATTTCTTTTAAAAGATAAAACCATATCCACGTGTATGGCCAAATTCAATCTTCAAGAAAATGAATCATTAAAAATAAAAAGTAAAAAAAAAAAAAACGAACCAGGAAAAAATTGGTACGAAATGACAAAAATATTGTTATGATTGATCTCTTCTTAAAAACCTAAGTCTTATTGACCTTTTCCACATGTAAAATATCATTTTTATCCTCAGTTTGAAAAGGCAAGCGTTAAACAATAGAAGGTGAATGATCGTTCACATTCCTCACACTCTCTTTCTCATATTCTCTCAGTTGCCTGCATTTTTCCCAAGTTACTCTCATTGTCTTCGAGCATTTCCATCCCTTTTCACCGATCGTTTTTACACTGTCAACACCGTTCAGTAATCTGGAAGGTATATTGATCTTCTCTGTCGTTGTCTTTTAGAAATGCATATCATTTGCTTAATACTATATAAACGATCGTCTATTTTCTGATACAAGATTGCATAGTTTGCTACACACGATCGATTATGTTCTAGTACACAATCGCTTATGTTTTAGTACATGATCGCTTAGTTTGCGATAAAAGATCGCTTAGTTTGCGATAAAAGATCGCTTAGCTTTTAATACACGATCTTTTAGTTGTTAATACACGATCGCTTAGCTGTTTATACATGATCGCTTAACTTTTTCATACATGATCGCTTAGGTGTTTAGGAAGAAAATTGAATTTCCGCAGAAGCGTGTAATTGCGTTTTTTTATTTCTTGAAAGAATTAAAAATACAAATAAAGAAGGTTAGGCAACATACAAGCAACATACATTTGTCAATCTATAATTTCAACAAAATCTTTTCCTCGAACCAATAGTCTTCTGAACAGATCTCCATAGCAGAATGGGAAGAAGAATTTTCTGAAGAGCTTTAGAGTAATCATATAAATTATTCTTGTAGAGGGAGTGTGTTTTATGAGGACTCCCAAGGACCCTATTGATAGAACCCGGGTTCTCCTAATCTTATTGGGATAACCTCTCTGCATAGATTTTAAATTAAATATTTAAAAATATCAAATATTAATAAATATTTATTCAAATAATATCTATAGTTTAAAATATTTAATATTATTTAAATATGTATTTTCTGCAGAATCTTTAATTTGGATTTCATCCAAAGTAAATAATTAATTATTTGAATCATATTCAAATAAATTAATTCTCCATGTTATAAAGTTATAGTTTAAATCTTATTCAAATAAACTTTATAATAAATCGTGTAATTAATTATATTCAATATAATTAATATTTTTCCTCATAAATTTGAACATTTCAATTTTTTTTTCAACATAGTTGATCCTTGTTGGTTCGTGGTGAGCTAGCAAGGGGACCTTATGGACCTACATATTATAAACTTCAATAATCCAAGATTAACTAATTAAACTATTTAATTAAATTAATCTTCATTCATTAACTATAGGGGAAACCATTATAGACCCTTAGTTGAACTCTTATGCACTGTAGGACAAGTTGTGTCTACGGATATAATCAGTATAAGTAAATCGATCATTCACAAGTTGTTCATAATTACAGTTAGGTTAAATGCCCATTCTACCCCTATGATTACATCTTGTCCTTAAGTACTACCGATTTCTCTAATGAAAAATTTGTTTATGGTTCAACCATAAACTAAGTCCCTCTCGGGGCAGTGAGAGGGTAAGGCCCCTTATTCAAGATCCAAAATCAACACTTAAGGGAACTACTCATCTACTTACCCTATCTAGGAATGAGTGGATTCCATCTTATGAAGTTATGTTTTCAGCTCCCCATTTAGTAAAATCCCCAAAATGGTAGGCTTATTGAGTCAGCAACTCATGCCACTCTCACCTATGCAAATCAAAGGACCGACCTCACAAACAAGAGTTCATAAATTACTTAAGATTAAGATTGAGTCGCACATGATCATCCTATGAAATATTAATCTCATCAATTAACAGATTTACAAAAAGAGATTAAATATTTCGCAGTCCAATCTTATACAAATTTTTTGTATAGGATACCCCCACCTACATGTCTCTACATGAACGATTTAGATTAAATTATTTGTAACTATTACGAAGTGGGTCTAGTGTCACCAGAATAAGACACCCAACTTTATCCATATACTATAGATCTTTAGATTATTTATTTGAACATGATCCACCCGTATGTCAACTACCTACATGTTCAAGACTTCATGCAATAGCCTTGGATTTTTTCGTTAATGGATAAATTAATATTGCATAATTAATAATTAGACTAATAAACTAATCAATTACGAGGCTTTAGGGCACATGTATCCTAGGACATACTCTATAACCAACATGATCTTCCCATTGCCCTACCGAAGAAGAGACATGTCTTGTAACACTAGACATTCTAGGTGACTCTCATACACTTTAGACTAGAGAGTCGTTTTATATAAATCAAACCATACGTCATTCAAAATCATTTTTGTCACTACCATGATACTTTCTCTCAATATGCCTTATCTTAGAAGTTGGTGTCTACTATATCCACCACCATTATCTCATAAAAGTAATAGACTAACTCATAACCAAAACACTTTCAGAACTCTAAAGATATTTTAAGGCTACACAAAGTTTTGCTTTACAGACAAAAACAATGTCTTGTGTACTAATCTCCACCACATAGGATAAAAATTTGATCTTACCATAGATTTCTCTAAATCTTTGTAGGACCAAGTGTATCTTGTGAAAGATCAAATCTTAACACCATACAAAATTTCTCATTATCGGTAGATACTTTGAGAAATCTTTTAATTTTCTACTCAATAGTCACACCATTGATATAACCAACAAATTGCATGTTAAGTCTCATTTATGCATTAATTACTCAAGCTGAGAGAAGATAATTAATCATATGTCCTGAACACTTGAGGTATATTAGGATACTCTTCCTTAAATTTAACTTCACATTTGAGTGATACATTATCATCCTTATGAAGTTGTGCATCGAATATTTGACAAACATTTTGTAAATGTAAGATGCTTGAGACAAACTTAACATTATGTCCTTAATTGGTTAGATAGTCAAATTTTTATGTTATATTACATCATTCATAATGAGTAGTACATCATTAACATAAAACATGAGAAATATCCACTTGTCAATTAATGACTCTCTCGTCTATACAATATTATTAATATTTGTTCAAAGTCATAGGTTATGATAACTTTTATCAAACCTTGTATTCAAAGATCTCTAATTGTTTAATTCTTTTCTCAAATGAACCTATACAATTTTGCAAACTCTTTGCATTTGATCTTTGAAAATTGGACTCCTCAATTTGTTTGTAGATGCATTCTTTAAATTCTTTTCATGAAAGAATCTAAACATTCATTTTTCATATCTCATATGCAACAATGAACAATGCTCAAAAGACTCAATTATGACAACAAGTGTGAAAATTGACCCATAGTCTAATTTTTTTCAATAGGTTTTCCCCTTTTGCCATAAATGTTACTTTGAAGATCTATATCTTCTTATCTACACATGTAGATCTCTCTTGTAGGTCAATTCATATCCTATGAGTTTTATCCTATCAAGAAAATCTACAAATCTAGACTGAGATGAAGTACAAAAATTTTATCTTCAGTTCATGACTTTGACCTAGCAATTCTTGTCAACATCCCCCAACATGACTTTGAGGATGATAAACCTTTAAATTTGTCAACTAATATGACAATTTTGATTTCAACTAAGTCATAGTAAAGGTTGAGTGATCCAATAACTCTCCCACTACAATGAAGACTCATCATGTTTAACTATGATTTATTTGACATTCAAATATAATTAAATGGTTAATCACACTTATTAGCTCTTAGTGGATTTACCTGAAACCAAAGTATCAACACTATTTAACCTTAGTAAAGGTTTATAGTCTTTTATTTGACATTCCTTATAAAATTAATATTTGCCATACAAATACCTAATTTTATTTAGGATTACATAAAAGACCATTCCCCCCTCCCCTCCCCCGGGACAACCACTATTAGGCATATCTGTGAACATTATATTCATTTAGGTTTATTTCAGCATTTGGTATCCTAACATACCCATATCTCTAAAATGTTGTGAACTAGTTTTACTACATTTCTTAATCCAAAATTGTCTCTCAAACACTTTTGGAGGGAATAATGTTCACAGGGCAATCTCTATTGCACATCCTAACTAGGGTATGACAATGATGTGTAATTTATAAATGATGTGACCATGTTTAACAGAGTACTCATCATTAACATGACCAAGTCCAACAAGGTCACTTTTCTCCTTTTGAAGCATAATTTCGTTCAAAATTGTATCTAATGCTTAAGGTTAATATATAATCTCATTTTCTATCAATTAGGCATAGTACTGCAGTTTTCCGTACTTTTATGGTAGGATCATAATTTGTCTTGATAGACTTGTCTAATTGATTTAAACTTTAATCTAAGCTGCATTAGATTAGGATACTGATACACTAAATCTTCATCAATCCAAATGATGGAATATTTACGATGTTTGTTTGATTTTTACATTCACTAGACCTCTTGGGTCCAAATGTATAAGTCAAATGTGTTTTTTGGTCTTTTGCCTTATCCAATAAGGTCCAATGACTATCTTGCATAAAATGCAAGATCTTCGGACTTGTAAAGTAACTTAACTTTAACTCTTAGAGAATTACCTATACTAGTCATTTTATTAAAATTGATTATAATCAACTTTAATTGTCAAAGTCAATTATCTTTTAGGAGAAAATAATTTGTCTTTCAATTCTGAATTCAATAATCTTAAATATCTTAGTGTAGTATTTGTATATGTTAAAGATTTTAACACATACTAATTATACTTATTTAGGGTTAAACATATTTTCATACAACTTTTGCAAATATGTTTTACTACATTAAACATTCATACCTTAAGAATTAATTAGTAACAAATTTTGAGAAACTGAATTTCTCTTATGGTAATGAAACCACTACATTCACCATAAGTATCAAATATGACATCTCATGTCTTCCACTACAATAATTGAGATAGATTTCCTAGTGCCAAACATGTAGAAACCATTCTACATTATTCAGTATTTTCCAAGAATTACAATCTAATTGTAATGAAAAAAAATTTGATAGTAAATTCTTATTCAACTATCCAGGTGTGAATCTTAATTCTCCACCAAGAATCCAGTAAATTAAATTTACTTTCATTCTTATTTTTCATCCCATTGAGGTATTTCCAAAATTCCCCATTGTGTGACTCCCCAAGCTAATTTGGAAACAATTTCCTTACAGCTTTAGTCACATAATTTATTTTCATGGAACATAATACTTAATCTTAAGATTATTTAGATAATTATCTAAATTAAGCTTATATTAACTGCAACATCTCATATGTTGTTGTGTTGTGCTTTATCTTCCACGCTTAACGTCCAATATGTCAATTAGAAGATAAATATAAGCTATCTCTTCAATTGTGATTCATTAATCACATGGTTTGTAAACAATTCATGAAGTGGCAATAAGACTTTGAGAACATTTCTCAATTAAAGACAAATTCTGAAAATTACATTGTCATTAAAATAGTGTCAATTGTACTTTTTCAAGTAATATTTTTCCTCAAATTTTGACTTATATCAGTAATTCAAAATTAAAATCAAGAGAGAAAATGACACAACATTGGAATATATAAAATATATTAGTTAACAACATGCAATAAAATATTATTCAAATTTAGCATTAAATTTTATGAACCATATAAATCATGTCGAATGCAATAATCCTTCAATGATTTAGAACAAGTGTCGCCGAAGGGTAGGTCAAATGCTCCTTCACTGGACTGGGACATTCTCAACCAAACATTACACCAGAATAACTCTTATTCCTATAATGTTTAGTTACCATTATTTGGTAAGAACACCATTAACAACTTTTATGTGCTCTTGTAAGTGTAACCCATCATTTTAGATCTTAGAATCTGCCCCAACAAGCCTGCCTAAGGGAAGGTAAATATTGGTAATAGAAAACTACAGTCCTATCCATTGTTGGGGTTTACCTTCATATTAACTCATGCAAACACCATCCGGAGGGGAATAGAACCAATGCCAAAGCAAAGCAGCCACGAGGCCAAGCATTAGTCTCATGGTGTAAACCATTGGATGGAGACTGTAGGATATGGTGACACATGTTCTTCTTCCACTTACTATAAATACTTTCTCTAATTCACTTTGACCTTGACTCATGCGAACACCTTCCAAAAGGAGACAGAAGCAGAGCCGAAGCAAAGCCGCCACGAGGCCAAGCATGAATTTCATGGTGTGAATCTTACTAGAGAACGTAAGAGAGACGACATATCATATACATCTATTCTCCCACTAAATATTTTAAAACAATGCTTTCATTACTTAGACAAACTTAGGCTAAATCATTTATCCAAGTTTTAATTTGTTTGCCCAAACATAACTCTTATGTTTGGATAGTTTCCAATAATATGAAATATCCAAGTTTATTGAACTCTTTAATAAACTAATCACATTTTATAATAAAAGTTTAACTAATTCAATTCCCAGGTTAGTTGCCAGGTAGGGGTGTTCAGTTACCATCCGTTTAAATGACAGAACCTTCCTTAGATAGAGTTCCCTTATAGGCAACATTTTATTATAAAATCTTTTAATTTGCCCATTTTAAACCATTTATAATTAAATTAAAAGATCTACTTTAATATAATCTCATTAGATAAGCATGCAATTTACTTCATTCTAATCTAATTAGAATTTTGATAAAGATAAATCAAAATTTTGAACTATATAGAAAATTGAATCCATTTTATCTTTATTCAGTAAGTTCTTAATCTCATTAGGCAAGCATGCAATATTTTTACTCTCATTATAAAAATAAAAAGATAAACTAAAATTAATTAATTGTATTGTATTTAAACAAGGTCCTAATTCTATTAGGCGAGCATGCAATATTTCTAATCTCATTAGAAAAATAGAAAGATAAACTAGAATTTTTAAACAATTCAAAATTAAACTAAATTTATCCTTATCATGCAATCTTACTTAATTCTTCATTTAATTATCTAATATAACAATTATAATTTAATTAAAGAAGAATATTTACATGAATCTCTACAACAATTTAAATATAACACTTATATCTAAAACTAAATAGAATCTCTACGTGCATATAAATAGGAATTATCCTAACAATTTAAATATAACATTTATATTTAATTAAAAGAGAATCTATATCTGTTAAACAATTTAAATACAACACTTATATTTAAATAAAAGAGAATCTCTACATGCACATAAATAGGAATTATCTTAACAATTTAAATATAACATTTATATTTGAATAAAAGAGAATCTCTATATACATTTAATTAGAAATTATTCTAATAATTTAAATATAACAATTATATTTAAAATATGCATGATATGCTTAACCTGTGGTGAGATTTTAATCTAAATGGCATAACTTTATGCAACATTAAATTTAATTTAAAACACACATACATGCATTATTAAATTAAACAAAGCAAAATTGACCGACATATTTGGCATATCCTAGAAATTAGAGATAAAATTCAAAATTACATTAATTTGAATTTCTAAGACATATCTTGGTCTTCAACTTCTTCTTGGACCATCAAAATTTAGGTTTTGAAACACCTAAATTTAATCGTTTGAAATTACAGCCGCAAATACTTCCAATCAAATTTGTCGATGCTTTGATGACGCATAATAGATGACACAAAGCAAAATTTTCAAATTTTAAAATTTCCAGATTTGCCAGATTTCTTAATTTCAAGAAAATCAACGTTTTTTTTTCCAAGAATTTCAGCAGTTTTACATCAAATTCAATGAAAAGATTACAAGCAAACCCTAACTCTTAAGTGATTTACAATTGATCTAATCAAAACTTTAAATCTAATGCCCAAATATGCCTAAACAATCAATTCTGCAAACCTTCGCATATCTCACACATGAACAATTAAAACACCCACCATACAAGATTTCTAATTCAAATCAAGATCAAAGATTGGTTCTGATACCAATTGAAAGGAATTGAATCTCGATGGAAGATGTAATCCCGTTCTTTGATTTCTTGAAAGAATTAAAAATACAAATAAAGAAGGTTAAGCACCATACCTTTGTCGATCTATAATTTCAGTAAAATCATCTCCTCAAACCAATAGTCTTCTCCTAGTAGTGTTCCTTTTCTGGGAGATCTTCTATGCTGTCACACCCCATCTCGAACTACCCTCCTGTAGCCTGTGATGGAGCATGAGGACAACAGTCATCGACTTCTCGGTCGACTCTTACTGTCGAACTTACTTTATTTCCCATTTAACCACATTCCCTAGGACGATGATACTATTAATTCTTGACAAACCTTGACTCTCGAGCAGTCTGATTATTTCTACTTATATCGATTAGCTAGATGGACATAAGCATTAGATTAAAAGTACAATTGACAAGATGAAATAGTCTTCTACAGTTCTTATTTAGATGATAATGCAACCCATGACCCTTGAGAGAGTTAGTTACACATGGATGATAAACAGCAAATGGAAAGTGATAAGAAATGAATAGCCATGGAAGATGTATAGATTGATGAATGGAATAATTGTTTTAGAAAATACAATGTCTTGCTAATAGACTAAAATATAAGTAAGAAAAGAGATAGAAAGCATGGAATGACTTCTCAATGTCTTGAGCTCACCGAGATGGTAGCATGAGTTTTGCTGTGAAGTGGTCAGTAGGAGGGAAGACTCTTCTCTTTCGAGCTATTTGTCTCCAGTTGTCGTCTGGAGAGAACTCTGTTGTCACTTAAGAATTTTTTTGAGAGGTTCAACGACATTTTCGTCTAGTTTGCCCTTTTGTAGATGTTGCGTTGCAATTGGCAATTCTGCATGATTGGAGGCTGAATTTTTGCCTTGCGTCCATCTTGCCTAATCGCGTGATTTCTGGTTTAATTTCGATCCACCACTCTCGCCACATATCAAGCATATCAATCTCCTGACTGTCGCACCCCATCCGGAACTACGCTCCCGTAACCCAAGATGGAACGTGAGGACAGTAGTCATCGACTTCCCGATCGACTCCCACTGTCTAACTTTCTTCATTTTCCATTTAACCACACTTCCAAGGATGGTGATACCATTACTTCTTGACAAACTTCGACTTCGACTGGCAACGGGAACTGTCATGCTACCTGAAAAATGGAAAACATATGAAAGGATGAGCTAATAGCCCAGTGAGTAATGGTTTTGGAAATATTTTACTTTAACTATAAAACTGATCATAATATAAATATTGTCAACAATGCATATAAAATATCGATTCAAATCATATTCTTGCAAAACATGCTCAAATGCCATTGTTAAATCATACATGCTTATTTCAGGAAAAAATACTCAAAAATTCCCTTTGTTTCAGATCATTCTCCTTAGTTGAGGCGGAGCGGTGCTCTACGCTACTCAACGTCAAAAACATTTCATATTATTTTCCTTAGTTGAGGCAGAGCCGAGCTCTATGCTACTCAACGTCAAAAACATTTCATATCATTTTCCTTGTTGAGACGGAGCCAAGCTCTACGCTACTCAACGTTGAAAACATTTCATATCATTTCGATTATCCTTAGCTGTGTGGAGTAATTTCAACACATTAGCATCGTATATTCCTCTATGTGCACATAGGTATTATAATCCGGGCTGCCCATATGCCTTCTTCAAGTCCTTGAGCATTGGGGTTCCATTTCCATATCCAGGTTACCCATTTGTTTTCTTCGAGTCCCTCAGATTTGGGTACCTTTTCTATATTCCGGCTACCCATTGGCCTTCTCCAAGTCCTTGAGCTTTGGGTGCCATTTCAAGATTTTATAAAATACACAACATGTTTTAGAAACATCTTATCATAAATTCATAAGTTAAACATTTCCAAATCTTCCATAAAATCATATTATATCAAACAACATGCTTTTCAATAAACTCATGTCCAAATCTTCCATAAAATCATATAATATCAAACAACATGCTTTTCAATAATCTCCTTTCCAAATCTTCCATAAGAATCATATAATATCAAACAACATGCTTAAATGCTTTTTAAATATAAACGCATGATACACACATTGAATGCATAATCATATTCCAAAACCATTGATATTAATCACATAGAACACATTCATATTTTGAAAACATTAGTGTTACTCACAAGCTTAATAAGTGCTTAAGGGAAGTTCCCATTCCTTCCTTCTAATTCTCTTTTCCGAGCTTCTTAGACGTAGGATTGGCAAGTCTAAAATGCAAGGCAACTGATTTTCCCTTCTGATAGCTCGGTTGGACGCAACCCTGCACCTTGAACGCAAAGCTGATCACTTAAACGCAAGGTGCAGCCTTCCAATAAACTCTTATGGCTTCACCCCTTGGACGCAAGGTTCTATCTTAAAGCAGAGTCGATCTTGAACGCAAGGTTCACCTTGAATGTAGAGTTTACTTGAACGCAAAGCAACTTGTTGAACGCAAGGTAGCTAGGTTGTTAGGAACACCTCATCTCTTGGCCGCAGACTTCCACTACGGACGCAAGGATTACCCTTTTCTGCCTTCTCTCTCCTTTCTCGTAAGAACTCAGACTTAATGATCATCCCCTACTCCTTTTCCCTTAAGGTCCTATTTATAGTTTTAGGATGAAGGTTTTTGTCATCCAACTTCTCCTCTCTTTTTGCCACTTGTTTGCCACCTGTCACGCTGCATGACACATCCGACATGCAACCCAACACCTACTCCTTATAAAGTGTTAAGTTTAAATGAAACCACGTAACCCTTATAAACTTATCTTATGCGTTTGACTTATTCCGAAATACGAACTATGCATACAACTTAGTGCCCCTATGTGTCCATCTACTTCTCCTTTTAAGGTTTAGCTTCTTTATTCTCTTTCTTCCTCCTGGCCTTCCTACTTTTGACCAGGTTTCTTCCTCGCACACTATCATGTGCCTGTGCCTTAACCGCACACTATCGTGCGTCCATCACTTCTTTCCTTACGTCCATATCTTAACTACAAGCCCTTCTCTTGAGTAATAAACATCCAACCATGCTTGTTATTCTGTTAACCAAAATCATCTCAAGATCTTTCTTTATGCATTTGTATTCCATGCATTTATCTCTACTTTGTTATGCGTCCATGACCTTCCTTCCATCATTAAAGATCATTTAATTGTCCCTCTATGCGTTCTTGAGTTGTATTCCAAGGTTATGCTTCCAACCTCTTCTTTATACTTAGCCATTTTCTCAATGATAATCTAGCATACGTCCATCTCCGGCTTCCTGCCTTTAAACTTACTTCTTAACCCTATAAATTATCAAAGACTCAACAAAATCTCCCTTGATGGAAGACATACGTTTACCTTTAATTACAATAGCATCTTTCCTTGATTTCTCCTTAATGCGTTTTATCCTTCTTTCCGAGACTTAGATTTCCTTCCAACGCACCACTACTCAACTTTAGTCCTCTTACTCATACGTCCTACTTAAGCCAAGCTTACATTTCCTTCTTAATTACCTCCTATGCGTTTACCTTTTTCCCTTGAGCTCTCGGGTTTCCTCACAATACTTCAACACTTACCCATTTCCTTTTTCCACAATGGTTACCCTTATCATGCATTTTCTTAGTCTTGACCATGCGTCCAACATGGTCTCTTACTTACCAAATATGCGTCCAACTCAACTAACTCTCGACTATGCTTTTAACTCTTTCCATTACTTGGTGAGATTTCCTTTCTTTTCCTTAGATCATACTTCCAAGCTTAAAAGCATAGTTGCGTTCTCCTAGTCTTGTTATTCTACTTAGAAGAATTTTTAACTTTAAGAATTACTTCAATTCGAAGATCCGGAAATCACTTAACGCAACCTTCCAATCCAAACCTTCTAATCCAAACTTATCTACAGCTTACTCTTAACCCTATACTTAAGCACAAACTTGTCTTTCCTTTAAGTTCAACACATACTCATTCCTATTTTAGCAACATTTCTTGGCCAACTCCACAAACTTGTGATCCAATACCACCTCTCTTGTCTTACTTCTTTTCTTTATAAGCTCTTAAACACATAGGCTTAAAAGTAGAGTGTTACATTTGCTATGACTCTGGCAAGGATCCGACTTATGGGAACCACTTCTTGAAAGAATGGGAAGAAGAATTTTCTTAGAACTTTTCTAAGAAAATCGTGAGAGTTTTAGAGTAATCGTAGAGATTATTCTTGCAGAGGGTGTGTTTTATGAGGACTCCCCAGAGCTCTATTCATATAACTCTATATGTTACTCCTAATCCTATTGGGATAACCTTCGGCAGAGATTTTAAATCAAATATTTAAAACTATCAAATATTAATAAATATCTATACAAATAATATCTCATATTAAATGGTTTAAAATATTTAAATCTTATTTCAATATTTATTTTCGGTAGAATCTTTAATTTGGATCCCATTAAATAATTAATTATTTGAATCCAATTCAAATTAGTTAATTAATTCTTCCTCTATTTATTTATATGGATTTCATCCAAATAAATAATTAATTATTTGAATCATATTCAAATAAATTAATTCTCCATATTATAAAGTTATAGTTTGAATCTTATTCAAAGCTTTATAATAAATCATGTAATTAATTAAATCCAATACAATTAATATTTTCTCTTATAAATTTGAACATTTCAAATTTTTCTTTCAACATAGTTGATCCTTGTTGGTTCGTGGTGAGCTAGCAAAGGGGACTTTATGGACCTACAAATTATAAGCTCTAACAATCCAAGATTAATTAATTAAACTCTTTAATTAAATTAATCTTCATTCATTAACTATAGGGCAAACCACTATAGACCCATAGTTGAACTCTTATGCATGGTAGGACAAGTTGTCTTCATGGATATAATCAGTATAAGCAAGCTGATCCTTCACGAGTTGTTCATAATTACAACTAGGTCAAATGTTCATTCTATCCTTGTAATTACCTCTTATCCTTAAGTATTACTAATTTCTCTAATGAACAATTTGTTTATGGTCCAACCATAAACTAAGTCCCTCTTGAGCCAGTGAGAGTATGGGGCCCCTTCTTCAAGACTTCATGCAATAACATTGGATTTTTTTGTTAATGGATAAATTAATATTCAATCCTTGTTAAGAGATGCTTCCCTGCTACCTTCTCTTGCATGGTCCACAAGACGAATGCACTGATTAAGAAGAAGTTAACCAAAGAGTAAAGGGACAACTTTAGGAAAACATTTTTGGTCCACTCTTAGATGTGGACATTGTATTCAATGGGCAACTTTTTCACCATTTTCTATTAAGGGAGGTCCAAGATGAGAACCTAAACATTAGAAGCTTCAATATACTGGGTAAGAAGGTAACATTCACCCACAATGATTTTAATTTGATAACTGGGTTATGGCCGAATGAGAAAACAATAGAAAGGATACAAGTGGTGAAAGGCTACGATAACTCATGTTCGAACCAGAGGGCCCAAATGAGAAGGAAAGACCTTGTAAGGACTTTGAGACTTAATTTGAAAATTATAGATTTACAAATGATGAAGATATTGTGAAAGTTGCATTAGCATTATTCATTGGGTATTGCATTAGACAAATCCTTAAGTTCTTAGCCTTTCCCTAGATTGACTCCCCTTTTTCAAGGATGAGCCTTCTCTCACCACACACTTTCATTGAATGAGTTGACCTAGAGTGATCACATCTCAGAGGAACTTTTGTTCTTGAGGCTGCTGACTTAAGATGTTGAGAAAAACACCCAAGGGGCTAATCGGGATGGCAGAATTGTGGATGGAGATCCATTGAAAGGAGGGGCTTCCCCCTTCTCTTCTTTTCTTTTCGTTTCTTTTACCAACCAACAGTTGCCTCATGTCAGCTTTTAAAGCACGCTACACAAAACTTTCATGGCACTTGGTTTTAAACCTTTTGAGTTTCATCTGTAAACCTTTTTTATTTACCTTTATCGTTTTTTTCATATTATTTTGAAAGTAAAAAAGACAGATATTCCCCTTTTATGAACATAAAATTTCCTCTCTCTCAACTAATAGAGAGCAATTAAGTCCTTACAACTATACCCAAAATTGAATTTTGAACAAATGATTATCTACTACTACTAATAGCCATTGATTGAAACTATTAGTGAATAGCCACTAATAGTAGCTATTGGTGATATAACCTAGGTATATATCAATTAAATGAATGATATTAATGATATTGATGATATGACTTA
Source organism: Citrullus colocynthis (assembly GCA_031780015.1). Lineage (NCBI taxonomy): Eukaryota > Viridiplantae > Streptophyta > Magnoliopsida > Cucurbitales > Cucurbitaceae > Citrullus > Citrullus colocynthis. The sequence goes on along the minus strand of QLSR01000100.1, from coordinate 3,751,158 downwards.
GGTAGATATCAGTGATAGTCACTTATAAACATCTCATTGATAGACTTCTTTCACTTATAGCTTTAAATGTTAATCTTTAAAAGTTGATAGTTTCCTTTTAAAGTTGATAACTAGGTATAAAATTCTATCACTGATAACCACTAATGGACTTTAGTGTTAATATTTCAAGTTTGATTCCAATTGATGAAAGTGTATCAATAACAACCACTAATAACTAACGGCAAATTGAAAGCTAATATTTCAAGTGTTACTATTTCAAGGTTGTATTAATATTTCCCAAATTGAAAGCTATCACTGACGGCAGCTATCAGTGATAACAATTGATAGGAGCTATTAGCGACATAACGCTTTCCAAGCGGACTGAAACCCGCCTATTGTATTGGTTGAGTAGGAGACACTTTCACTAAGTAAGGCAGCTAGCTAATCTATGAAAAGTAAGGAGGGAGTAGGGGATCACTGATAGCTGCTATCAACGATAACTTTCTATTTGAGAAAATCGGAAGAAGAAGCGTGAAATGGTGGGCAGCGCATGGGCTTTTTAGTCATTTACCAATATGACTATAACTGATAGCTACTAACAATGATACTTGACAATAATTTTGTGTCATATCCCTAATATGTTTTTCCTTGTGTTACATCTTTTATTATTTTGGATCTGATGATTACTTGTGCGACCAACCCTTAAAAAAAGAGTCGTTTTCAAATACAACAAAATGAACTAAAAAAATTTACAAATATAGCAAAATGTCACTGTCTATCAATAATAGACATTGATAGACCCTAATAGATAGTAGTCTATTGGTATCTATCATTGTCTATCACTAATAAATTATGACATTTTGCTATATTTGTAAATATTTTTAGTAGTTTTGTCTTTTGAAATAATTTTCCTTAAAAAACATTTAATTTATTTGTGAGTTATATAACAATAAAGCTAATATGTATTTATTTTTTCTTAAAAGAATATTAATTAAATTTAAAGAAACCCTTCCCACACCCATTGATTAGAAATGATCAACAAACGATTTTTGTGTTCTTAAATGCAATTATAACCATTCATAAATGGAAAAGACGGAAAAATATTATAATATGAATTATTATAAAATAGAGAGAAAATAAGAGAAAATAAAGAACATAAGAGAGAAATTGAGAGAAGAAAGTAGAGAACATATATGTATTATTCTCAATTGAGGTGTGTTTACAAATGATCTCTATAACCTCTATTTATAGGGTTGCGAGAATTTTTGTTACAATAACCAAACATAAATAGGGGACAAGAAAGTTATTAAGATTAATAGGAGGTTAATGGATGAATTTGTAACCTATAGAGGTTATGAACATCTATATTATAGTTTTATTTATAACACTCCCCCTTGGATGTCCATAGTATATAAAATACATCCCTCGTTAAAACCTTATTAGGAAAAAAATCCAATGGAAAAAAAATCCTAGTGAAAAAAAAAAGTATATTATTTTGTATACTTTAATGACTGTCTTATTAATATCCTTGCTAAAAAAACTTAGTGAGAAAAACCATAGTCAAGCGAAAAAGATTGTAGTAAGTTTACTTCCCCTCATGAAAACATCACTTGACATCTTATAGTCGTCACATTTAAATGTTGTGTACTAGCTTCTCAAATGTTGTTGTGGATAACATCTTCATAATAAGTCTACCAAGTCGTCTCTTAAAGAAATTTGTTGGATCATGATGGCACCATTTTCCTTCAAGGTCATGAATGTAGAAGTTTATCTGTGATGTTATCTTCATATAATAATATTCTTGGTCAGTCTCATGAATCGTCAGGATTTCAGTAATTGTTATAATTTTCTTTATGGACTGCCATAATATAAAAATTTGTCTCTATGTACTAATTAAGTAACCTATTTAACATTTAGCTCTTATGGGTTATATAAATAACTTGCATATTCACAACCAACTAGATCATAATTAGATTTATTGGAAAGAAAATAAATCAATATAAACTAATTCTCAAATAAAACATTAATACATGTTCAACTCTACTCCAATATCTTTCTTTTTGAGGAATATTATTTCTATGTAGCAAAATTACTAAAAATACTACAATAAATAATGTACAACAAGAAAATATATAAATGTACTTATTTCCCAAAACTATGGTTCTTCAAAACCTAAAATTCATCATTATCATATCCTTAGATTGAATGATATATCATTTTTAGAACCACCATAGAACGGTTCAACTATGTAACTAGTCCATATAAAATTTTTATGTATAGCTTGATGCAATTTCATCTACTTTAAGCTTATTTGCAAGCAAAGACAAAATTTTGTTTTCAAGAACTTTCATCTCAATTTCTTTATTTAGAAACTTTGTTACCTTTGAAAGAGTTTCCGTTATATATTCAGATCATCAACATATACATATATAATAAATCTTGACTATGATTGTCTTACAATATCATATGGACAAATAGGGTTATTTATACCCTTATTTCAACAAATATTTAATAAGGTGATTATATCACATTCGTCGGGAATGTTCTCCAAGAATCTCTGTGATAAATATAATTCTCGAATATTTAAATTATATGATTTCGATACTTTTAATCCTTCAGGGATTTTCATAAATTAAATATCATTATTAAGAGATTTATATAAATTTGGTATGACTTCATCCTCAAGATGTATGTTAAGCTATTCATACATAGTGAGATAAATTAGATATTTTATGCTATTGCATCTACCATTAAAGAATATGTTTCCACATAATCAAATATCATCGTTCTTTGCGATAGTGATTGTTGAATTTATCTTGCTTTGTATCTTGTGACCTTATTTTATTTATTTTCCTTACAAATACACACTTGTATCCCAAATGTTTGACATTCTCTGATGTTTGGACTCTGGTCCTCACAATTGAAAAATGAGTTGATTTCTATTGGAATCTCTACATAAGTCAATCTTTTCTATGTCGACATTTTTCAATAAATCTAAGCACATAATACTCATTTTCAAAAATAATATCAAGAGCAACATTCTATGTTTTCAACTTATATAAAATTGGTTCTATCTTTTTCATGCCATGACATAATTTATCGAGATCTCCTTATTACCCTCATTTTCTTCGATGTTCTTATGAGTACTCATATTTAGGATTTCTTCTGAAATATCCCATATTATTAACTGAGTCATTTTGATTATTAACTACTTCTTTTTTGACGATCTTTATCTTTGGAACCCATTTGTCTATCATGCTCCAGCCGTGGTGTAAACAACTTATTGCATTGGGATATCAATTGTTTGCAATCAGTATATATACCTTAGTCACTTTCTTGCAACTGTAAATGCTCTGTAAATACATCTAGCATTTGATTTGCAATATTTTACAAATGAATTATCGTTTGAACTTCTAGTTCAAAGTGATCTATATGGTGATTAAAATGAGACACTATTAATCATTTCATTCAATTTCTTTTTCCAACTTTTTCTTAATTCCTCCCCCTTATGTTGGAAAATTTGTCTCATTAATAACAATTAGCAAATTGTGCACTAAATATATTACCCGTCAGGGGTTAAAAAATATTTAATAATTGATGTGAAATCAATTTCAACGACGATTTATAACCTCTTTTGAGGACTCATTTTAAATTTTTCCATCATCTTATGTCACACCCCCTCCCAAGTTTACCTGCATAACCTGAAAGGAGACGTTACGACAGTATACATCACCCTTCTTGTGACGCATACCATCCATTCCTTCACACACATTCTAAACTGTTCACAATGTAATCTCCACATTCTAAGACATTTTAAACATCACATATAGAAAAGTATATACAAGCCAAAACGAAATTTCTCAACTCTTTTCCATGTCCTTACACAACCCATAGTTCAACCCCTGGTAATTGTACATACATATCTACATGCCACCTAATTAAGGTTTAACATACAAACAACACTTCAACAAGTCAGATTTTCCGGAGACTCGAAGCTTAAGCAGGGCGAGTGGGAGAAGGCAAAGCACCAGGAACGTCCTTGCTACCTGGAGGGGAAAGAAAACATGGAAAACATGAGCTAAAAGCCCAGTGAGTGACTAATTTAACAAACCAATTTAGTTCGGAAATCATCAGGAATAAAATTGAGTTCAACTTCAAGTGTAAAACATAAAATCACTTCAGATACATTAGTCAAAACAACTTAATTGCCCTTATCATTTCATACATGATTTTTTTTTTTTAACAAATCATAAGAAAACAGTTTAAATACAATATTTTTCCCTTAGTTGAAGTGGAGCAAAACTCAACACCCCAACGTCGAAAACATATAAGGCTCGATGCGGAGCAAGACTCAACGCACCAGCATATAACCTCTATGTGCACATAGGACTATGGCGGGTTGCCCAAGTACCTTCTCCATGTTCTTCAGTACTGGGTCCCGAGGAAACTCACATGCCTTCTCATGTCCTTCAGCATTGAGCCTCCTCTAAAACATTTTATAGGCGGGTTGCCCAAGTACTGGGTCCCGGGGAAACTCACATGCCTTACTAGCATTGAGCCTCCTCTAAAACATTTTCCTTTTTAGAAGCAACATTTTATACAAACCGTTCGTATACAAATCGTTCATAAGAATACAGGGCAATTATTATATCAATAACATTTCACAAACATGCTTTTCAATAACTTTAAGAACATAAATATGCTTCATAAATCATTTAATCACAAATTCACATTTCATTGGAAAACTGAACTATCATGTTCAACAAAATCATTTTAAAGTAAAAGAAGTGTCACTCACAATTCTTCCTAGGCCTTGAGTGGATTATACGCCTTTCCTATTTCCTCTTGGCCTGAAATAGATATTTTCCCTTGTTATACTTCTTTTCCATTCATCAAAACATAAACAGTAACTCATTACACGCATAATGTTTGTAATTCGTCACGCGGTTAGGCTCTCATAAGTTTATTCTGAAACTTTAACACTAAAGCTATAACTACTAATTGTTCCTTACCCTTATGTTATACCTTGATTCTAGGGACACTTTGTGTGCAGTTTACTCTTGCTGTTATACCCACGTTGAGCTTTAACTACTCCTTAACAAAGCTGACTGCTACAGCCTTGATCTCTTTGCTTAATCCCTGCTAAAAACGCATTTCCAGCCCATATTAAGACTTCTTCCCTTCTACAAACTTGTAAAGAATTAAGTCCCACAACTTATCTCAAAATTTCAAGGCTTAACTCTTTTTTTGTTCTCCAGTTATACCAAAATCACTCCGCGTTGCTCCGAATTGCATAGCAGTTGTGTAGTTGCTGCTTTTACCTAAAGATTCATGTGATTAACTTCAATTTTTGCTTAACAATCCTTCATAAGACTTGTTAGGAATTATGTTAACTTACTAACCTCAAAATTTCAGCCCCAAACTCGGCTTCCTTGAGTCGTTCTACTCCTAACATCAACCACTATTCAGTCTGTGCATCTGCAATCAGTCTCCTGTTCCAGCTCTGATTTGAGCACCAAAACGAGTGAAATTTCGTCCAAAAACTAAAAGAACACCTTCCTCGTCCTTCTCTTGTGGTTTCTCTGAAAGATGGAACCAACTTAAGTTCTCGAAATGTCTGAAAGTGATTAAACTCACTTATATATATATACTGCCGACTTATCCCTCACAAGTACCGAGATGATAATGCCGACTTACCCCTCACCCGTAGGCTGGCGCAGGTCTTTTCTTCGATGCAAGGCACTCATGTCTATGTTCTCCTTCATCGTCTTCAGCAACTAACTATTCTCAGCGCATGGTGTTCTCGGCGCCTCCTACTTCCGACGCATACAACATAGTCATTCACACCACTAGCTTCATCGCATCAAGACCGTTCTGTCTTGGACGCAATGTGACTTTAGCGCATGGCTGTCTTCGACGCATGGTGACTTCAACGCATGGCTGTCTTTGATGCACGGTGACTTCAACGCATGGTTCAAGCGTATTCTTTTCCCGCCAATGATCACTTATCCTTCGATGCGACGACTACTTCATCTCACAACCCTTCGTGATTCAATCAACAACGCATGGTTCCTCAAATAATTCAACTTCCCGCTACTTCCACCAACGCATGGTCTTGGCTAACACTTAACTAAAATTTTGCTCTACTTCTTGGCTACTTCTCGGCTTTCTTCTTCTAGTAACGCATAACCTCAATCGCATTGCTCTCCCCAACACTTGGTATTACAAGTCAGTGCTTACATCTTACTTGTTGTTTTGGAACAATAGTTTAAATTTTGACTGCATATCTTGCATATGAAATATATTTGACTTCTGGCCATAAGCTCATAAGTCATTGGCTTAGAGCATACAACATAACATGATTTCATATAGATTTGAAAGCTTTGCTATTTGAACATAAGCTACAGGATGTTCAACATTTATCCCAATCAATATAAAATAATAATTATCGAATGTCTAGGATGTAAACTCACTAGCATTATCAAAACAAAAATTTTAAATTTCACAATCATGAAATTTGTGCCCTTACCTTAACTATTTGAGCAACTTACCTTGCAGATGTAAGGTTTTGATATGACAATAAGAATATATATGACCATCAACTTAATGCGTCAACAAAAACCATAAAGTATTTAAATGGTTCACTTGGTGGATCAATAAATTCGTTCCATGAATCCATCCCCAAAATAAGAGGGGTTCAATTCCAATTTTAGCTAGTGAGAGTTTGATATTTAATCTCTTAAGAAAAAGCCACACGTGGCAATTTATTAAATTGAAGAATCTTCTAGTACTTCTGTGGATGTCAATGTATATTTCTAATAATTATTTTCACTCTTTGCCCAAAATGACTCATCATGTCAAATAAAAATATATTTGGATCAATGAACTTCAAGTTTATTTTTCCATATATTTCAATTACACTAGTGCGTGTAATACAATTAAGAAAGAAAAGTAGACAACTTTTCTATATACATTTATCGTATGAGACAATAGATATAATATATAAATAATCATATATCATTCTTATTATCAATCAGCTCTCTAGATAGTATCAAATACAACATATACCTTCCAAATTTACTAAATTTCTCTTTTATTTACAAGGGAATAAAGTATATCAATGGTAAATCTTGCTCTTCTAGGCAAAACAATATTTTCTTTTCCAAAATCTTTAATAATCAAGTCTACAAGACTTAATATCATATTTGATATTTAGCTTCAAGCCTTTTTTAAATTTTGGAAACATATTGTCTACTTTAAGTATATTATGTAGAGATGCATTATATGCAAAAACATAAATATCAATTATTCCATTTTCTTTAGGAGATTGAAAACCAATAAAAATATCTCATATACAAGTGGGTCAAAAAGAATAAATCATCTCTTCAGAAGATTCTAAGAAATTTGTAACATTCAAATAATACCATATTTAGTGGTTAAAAAGATAAGTATCTCTTCAAGAGATTCAAATAAATTCTCAGAATTTGCTTGCACATTTTTTTTTTCACTATTAAGGATTTTAATTTTCAAAAGATTTTTAATGTACGGTAGGTACAATACTACTGTCTCTTTTACATTACATTTAAAAAAGAAAATTCTCTTTCAAAACATTATATTTGTGTGGTTTTAATAGAACAATTATTTCTTCGTTTATGACATGATTCCGACCACAATTATTAACTATTTAAACATTCACTTTAAGGAATGATATTAAATTATTTTGTCGAAATTCATTATTATATGCTTATTCATTTTATTCAACCTAAAAAAAGATTAGAAAAATGTGTCATCATAATGTTTTTCAAACTTTATTTCTCAAACTGCTAATGTAAGAGCAGAGCATGTTTGATATATTAAAGTAATATATGTTTATTAGTTTATAAGCATTTATTAATTTAAAATATGTGCAACTATAGGTGCAAGGCAAAACAATGAGGACTAATTGATTTATGCAACTTCAGGTGTATTAAATCAAAATCAGCTTTAAGAATAGTAATTAACTATTATATATAACTTTCATAAACTTTGCATGAGAAAATTTAATCAAATATATATAACCACTATAAATTTGAGAAGTTCCCAAATTTATTCTCATGAGAATAATTAAAATATTCAACAATCAAAGAGATTTCAATATCGGCACAAAAATTTGAATAATTCAACTCTCAAGTTAGTTCCTAGGTAGAGGTGTTCCCTTACGATCAGCTTAAATACCTCACCCTAGCCAGAACAATCCTTAGACAGAGTTCCTTATAGTAATTTTTTTTAAAATTTCTAATTCATTAATCTTTTAATTAATAGCTAATTAATATATTAATGACTCAAGTGAATCATTAAGCTTTATTTTTAATCTTAAAAAAAAACTAATTTACTTAAGAAATAGTCTCTAATATTTTAAAATCTTAAACCTTTCAAAATAAAATTAAAGATAGTCTAGGATATTTATTCTAATCGTATTTCAAAGATAAAAGATAGTATTATTGGAAGATAATTTTAATAGATAAATGATAATATAAGTAGGAGAGAATCTTAATCCCTATTAGAAAACTTCCGACCATAAAAAAAAATGAAAGATAAACATCCTAATTTCAATTTTCCTATTCAAATATATAAACATATAAACTAATTAGTAAAAATCTCAACTAAATCTAAAATAAGACCATAATTTACCGTATATAAATGACATACTTTATGCATAAAGTATAAAACAATTTTAAAAATATATGACAATTTATGTGACATCCCAAATTTTCAGGTATTTTTTTAAAAAAATTAATTATCTTGAATTATTTGGTTAGTTGTTTGAATTTTGAGGCTTAATTGGATTATTTTGAGAAAATAATTCAATTTAAACTAATCGTGATAAAAGATTTAGATTTAATTCAATTACTGAAAAAATTGAATTTATCTGTGGGAGATTTAAAAATTAGATTTAACTTGAAGATTTAGAATTGAGTGAGATTTAAGAATTTGGTTAATTTAAGAAAAATGAGGATAAGTTGGAATTGAATTTAAGTTGGGGAATTGATTTTTTAGGAGATATTTTGGTTAAATAAATTGTTAAGTGGTAGTTGGAAAAGATTGGTTGATGGGTTGAGGAAAATGATATTAAATAGATTGTGTTTTGTTTTGGGAAAAGAAAAAGGAAAAGGGAAATTTAGATATATATATATTTAGAGTTTTGGAAAAGGAAGAGAAAAAGAAAAAGGAAACGAGGATTTAAGAAGTATATAGATATATATGTTCAAGTCCATCTCAGATTTCAGTGGGTTCTGATTCGCCATTTGCACGTTGTCGCCTAGCCCTCTCTCTCCCCGTTCTACTACACTGACATCATTCATTCTTCGTGGGTTATGCCGAAATTTCTAGATTTGGTTAGACTTAGACTATTTTTGTCACACCCTGCCTCGAGCCACTTCCCCCACAGCCCGAGAGGGAGCTTGAGGACAGTAGACACTGACTCTCGATGCCTAAATCATCGAACCTCTATCTTTCTTATCACAATGTGTGCAACTTGGATATAATAAAACTAATTCAAGATACATGCATAATTATTATTATAACTTGTTAACAAATTTGTTTACAGTAAACATGTTTCTAGTTTCTTAATTAAACTGTCGTCTACTGCTAAATACACACTATCCTTCAGTAGACCTTGACTTGGAACAACAACGAAAACTCGACTGCTACCTGGAAAGAAAAATATAAGAAAAGGATGAGCTTCAATGAGGCCCAGTGAGTGATTGAATAAACAAGGGTTTAACCAACCTTTTCAGTATTAGAATAAATAATCATAATACTCATAAAATAAAACAAGCGCAAGTAATCTATAATTATATTGAGCTAATACTCAAACCTCCCCCGTAGGGTTAATCTCAGAATTGTCTTTTCCTGCTGGCATCCTTCGCACAACAAATCCTCTGACTGATTTTTCCCGTTGGCCAATCCGACTTAGCTATTCATTGTAGGCTTCCAATGTTCCCATATGTGCACAAAGTCTTACTTTCGAGGCTCAGGAACTAGGCCCGTTGGCCCCCTGACCATCCCTTCGGGTACTTCTCGTAGGCTCAGGAACTAGGTTCCGGTGACCCCCTGACCATCCCACGAGAAAATCTTCACTACAGGCTCAGAAACTAGGTCCTTCCGACCCTCTGACCATCATGTGCGGTAACGAATCCTGGTCTTCGCCACGACCATCATCATCAATGCCTTCTCCCAATACTTCAGCATCGGAAAATATATTCAGGCTACCCATATGCCTTCTCCACGTCCTTCAGCATTGGGGACCACAATCTTTCCATTGATGCCTTCGTAATATTCCTTCAGCATTGGAATTAGTACACAATATCCAAGAAACTTGATATGCAAATACTATATATCCAAGTAGCTCGATACATATGTTCCATAAATCCAATAAGCTCAATATATATATATATATATATTTTCATAAATCCAATAAGCTCGATATATATATTAATTAGCCTAACATGCTTTAAACTAATCTCGACCCTAGTTAGGGAGGGATCACCCTTCAAAGTCACTTGTGAGTCCCTTGATGCAAAGGTCATCGTTAATGACGGCCAATGTATCCCCATGAATCCCGTGGTGCACAACCACGCGATGCCCAGTATGATGTCCATTTTGCCTAAATCTAGCGATAGGAAATCTTCCACAATAGTAATCTCTTGTAACATCAGTAATACTGACCAACAAATGCCCTGCCCTTTTATGGCTGTACCATTCCCAACCACAATCCCATAATTGGACATTTTTGCCATTTGCAATTTCAACTCCTCCACCAAACGTTGGTGTATGAAGTTGTGGGTGGCTCTATAGTTGATGAGTACCACCACTTCTTTTCCCCCACCACCCCCTTCAACTTCATGGTCCCTGGTGCGGATAATCCATACACGGACCTCAGCGCTAACTGATAAGCACTTGAAAGTGCTTTCTATCCTCTCAAATTAAGGGAGTTTATATTAGATTTCACTTATTTGCTAGTGGTTTTCAAGTTAAAATGAGGAAAATTAGAAGAAAAGACCTAAAAGATCAAAACCGAGGAAGAATACGGCAAAAAAGAGATGAAAAATTCAAAATGGCAAAAATTGGGGCAGCGCCGCGGCACTAAAACCCGAGTGCAAGATATTGTGCACGCTGCCCTAGTGCCGCGGCGCCGTTCCAAAAATTTCAATAGCACCGCGGTGCTATGGACCAGTGCTGCAGCGCCAGTTTTCCATAAATGAAAATAGGTTACTTTTGGTAAGTTTTTGGGCGGCCAGCTCTATAAATTTGGGGGTTTCCAGCAGCCCTAAGTATCGGAAAAAGGAGGAAATCAACATCAATTTACAGACTTAAAGAGGCACAAAAAGGAGAGAATTGAGTGAGAGTTCATAAAAGAGTTCAAAAAGTGAGTTAGTTGCAAGGAAGAGGAAAAAAGTTCGAGATAGTCGTGGTGCCATTCGAATTCCGACGTGAGAGCCAAGGAGATCGCAACGGTGCTACCTCAATCAAGACCCTCTTTTCAGTAGAGTTTCCTTTTCTTTACACTTTTTCTTTCTTTATTTTGCTTAAACATGTTGCTTCAAGCTATGAGTGGCTAAACTCTTTAGTTTTAGGGTTTTGATGAATTGTTTATGAATTCATGTTGATCTTGTAGACTTTCATGGATTTGTTGGAATGAGTATACTTTTCATTGTTATTGTGTTTAATTCTTGTGGATTGGCCATATTCACATGTTAGGTTAGATGTATGATTGAGAGATTGTATGTTTAACTTGATCTATAACAATGAATTGTTGTTAATCTATCATGAGAGTAGTTAGGTTGACAACAAAAGTTGCTAAAGACTATTCTTAATGCCATGTAATTTGTATTGGTTTCAAGAGATTAGTAATCAATCGAGTTGCATGAGAAAGGGTTGTTTTTTAGAGAAAATAACTTGGAATTAAGTTTCTAGACTTAGGCATATGAATTACAATAAAATCCATGAAATCTATAATATTGCAAGATGAAATAAACAAGGATTCATTACCCTAGAACTCTCTTTGACTCTTGTGTTTCTCACTTTATTACTTTCCTTATTTGGTTTATATTTTCCATAATTAACAACTTCCACTCCAATCCTCAAATAAAATTGATTCAATTCTAGAATAGCTGAGTAACACAAACCTTCACAATTGGATCTCCAGTGGAACGATATTCAGACTTCACCGTCTTTTATTATAACTTGACCCGTACAATTGCGGTTAACACTCAAAGTGCGCATCAAGTTTTTGGTGCCGTTGCCGGGGGACCCAAAGAACGGTTTTTGTTATTTAATATTCGTTATAATTGATAGATCTTAATTTGAGGTGTATATTATTTGGTTGATTGTTTATTTATTTATTGATATTTTATTTTATTGTATTATATATATATATATTTTTTTTTTCTTATTTTATTTTATTTTATTTTGATTAATTTGTCGGTTTATGGGTCGTGATAATATTAACCTCCTCCTCTTGATCCCGAGATTGATAGGACTTATAGACGGAATCTAAGGGCTTTACTCAATCAAACTGAGGAGATGGCGGAGGAGATACCCAAGGCAATTAGGGATTACTTCCAACCCATGTTACCGGCAAATCAACCTGGAATAATGAATGTGCCCATCAATGTCAACAATTTTGAGTTGAAACCGGGATTAATCCAAATGGCTAGAGAGCTAGCCTTTAGAGGAAGAACCAATGAAGATCCTCACAAGCACTTGCGATCCTTCTTGGAGATATGCGAAACGGTAAAGATGAATGGCGTTTCTCATGATGCTATTAAACTAAGACTTTTTCCTTTCTCTTTATAGGACCGTGCAAAGGATTGGTTGGAAACCATCCCTCTGGATAGCATTACAACGTGGGAGATCTTAGCTCAAGCTTTCTTGAACAAATATTTTCCACCGGCTAAATCTCAAAGACTAAGGACGAAGATTGGAACATTCCGCCAACTTGAGGATGAACAATTATATGAGGCTTGGGAGAGGTATAAGGATCTCTTGAGAAGGTGCCCTCAACATGGTTACCCGGATTGGTTGCAAATTCAACTCTTCTACAATGGATTAGCAAGCTCAACCAAATCCATCTTAGATGCAACTGCCGGAGGATCAATCTTCTCCAAGAATGCTTAAGAAGCCTACACCATACTAGAAGACTTGGCCACTACATCTTACAATGGGCCATGTGAACGGGTTTCTCCTATCATCCCAAAAGTCGCTGGACTGTATGAGGTGGATGAGGTAAACTCACTCAAAGCCCAAATGGCTTCCCTTACTAATGCTCTTTCTAAATTAACTGCAGGAGGCCAAGCTCAAACAAATCCACCATCTATAGCCTCTCTTGCCGCTTTGGCATCGGATGTCACACCCCCTCCCTGGTTACCTACTTAACCTGAAAGGAGATGTGAAGACAATATACATCATCCCTCTTGTGATGCATATTGCCCCATCTTACATAACTTCCTGCACAAACATTTCCATACGTATACATTCATAGGATTTAGCCATATTAACGCATGGTCATAACATAATAATCCTTTCCTGTACATAGTACACTTTTATAACATACTCTCTCATAACCCACTTATAAACAACTAAATCTACATGCCACCAGTGTTAAGTTATTTACACGTACAACAACGAGAAAATAAACTGTTTTTGGAAACTCGAAGCTTAAGTAGGGCGAGTTGGAGTAGGCAATGCACCAGGAACGTCCTTGCTACCTGGGAGGAAAAGAAAACAATGGAAAACGTGAGCTAAAAGCCCCGTGAGTGACTAATTTTGTAAAACTATCTTTTGTTCGAAAAACAGGCATGTTAAAATCATAATAACGCCATAAACGTAAACATGATTCAAATAATCATTTCTGTAAAATCATAATTTCAACAACATAAACAAATCACATATGTTCATGCCAAAATGATCGTATATGAAAAACAGTTCGTTCTCAAAACTTTCCCTTAGTCAGGGCGGAGCAAGACTCAACGCACCCGACGTCGAAAACAAATAAGGCTCGATGCGGAGCAAAACTCAACGCACCAGCATATAACCTCTATGTGCACATAGGACTATGGCGGGTTGCCCAAGTACCTTCTACGAGTTCTTCAGTACTGGGTCCCAGGGAAACTAACATGCCTTCTCATGTCCTTCAGCATTGAGCCTCCTCTAAAACATTTCAGGAATCGATATTATATGTAAATAGTTCACATGAAAACCTTTCATGAAAATAAGGTATATCACAATAAACAACATTTCACAACATGCCATTCAATGTCTTATAGAAAACGTATAAAACGTGCCTTATCAACAATATCATCAAACATCATGCTTTTCAAGAAAACAGTTTATCTCAATCCATATTTCATAAGAAAAACCAAACTAAACATTTTCAATAAATTCGTTTTCAAAGAAAGAAAAGTGTCACTCACAACTTGTCCTTAGGCCATGAACGGATTATACGCCTTTCCGAGCTCTTCTTGGCCTGTAAATACACATTCTTCACGTTACGTTTTCCTTTAACTTCCTTTACATGATCATTAAACGTGCATACTTAAACTCTAATCATGATTCACCACCGAGACTCCCTTTCTTTCCTAAAATAAACATAATAAGCGAGATTCTATGTCACTAGCGAGATTACCAACGAGATTTCACCTTACTAGCGAGTTTACTAACGAAATTACACAACAGGTCACGGCACTAGCGACACCAGCATGAGTGATACCAGCGACACTACCTGATGAACGATACTGAGCGAGAGCCAGCAATATTTGTGAGAGAAAATCCTCCTTTACACGACCAGCGACACCAGTGTCGCTACTCCCGCTCCAATTCTCAGCGTTACCTGCTTCCCAATGGCACCCAACAGCAGAGTTTCCTCCTTTCCTGTTTGTTCTCACTTCTATCAATTCAAAGTCATATTTCTAGCCAGATTTAGAACTTCTTTCCTTCTACAAACTTGTAGAGAAACATGCGTTCTAGCTTACCTCAAAAATTCGTGGCTTAACTCGTTTTGGTTCGTCAGATATTGCAAGTTTTCTCCGCGCTGCTCCTGATTGCACAGAAATTTCATATCAGTAAATTCCAGCAAAAAGTTTACATGTTTCTAATCCATTTCAACTCAAGCATCCTTCATAAAAGTTGTTCAAAATTGAGTTAACTTACTAACCTTAACATTTCAGCCCAAAATTCAATCTCTTCAACACGATATTCACCAAACACCAGACCTGGCTGATGAAGCTTTTGTTTCAGCTTCAGTTTTACCATTAAATCTTCCAAAACCTTGCACGAAATTGCCCTAGAACTCTTCTTCAACCTCTCCACAATGTGCAGCTAAAAAATAGCATAAAATTTCGTTTGGAAATGAGTAGAATGAAGTCGGCAAAATTTTATATCCAATGAAAGGTTAAAAACCGACTTCCCAAGCTTATCCTTTCTTCTCTTTTTCTTTTTCTTCTTTTAATTTCCTTTTTCTTTTGTCTTCTTCCCCTTTCTGGTTTTTTTTTTTTTTTTTTTACAATATGAAATTATTAATACTAATTCGCCTAAAGCTTTTGAACGTGCTTACCAATTAGGTGCTTACGTCGGAGATGGCCACACAAAAGGAGTTGGAACAAGGAGATAATGAGACAGCCAACTATGTTGATAGAGGACATTATAGAGGCCACCAACACCAATAACTTCCAACTCATTACCATCCTAACTTGAGGAACCATGAAAGCTTTTCTTATGCTAACAATAGGAATGTTTTGCAAGGTCCTCCTAGTTTATCCAATGTAGGTCCATCACACACCGAAAAGAAGTCCAACTTAGAAGACTTGATGATATAAAAGAATCAAGAGGAAGGACCACCGCATTGGAAAGCACCATACAAAGTCATGGTAAGGCTATTCACAACATTGAGGTGCAAATAAGCCAAATCGCCACTTCACTCCAAACAATACAAAAGGGCAAATTTCCTAGTTGTCCCGAGATAAATCCAAAGGAGGAGTGCAAGGCCATGACTTTGAGTAGTGGGAAAAATGTAAGCACCTAATTGGTAAGAACGTTCAAAAGCTTTAAGCGAATTAGTATTAATAATCTCATATTGTAAATTAAAAAAAAAAAAAGGAAGAGGAAAACTAAAAAGGGAAGAAGGAAAAAAAAAAAAGAGAAAAAGAAATTAGAAAAAAGAAAAGAGAAGGAAAAGAAAAAGAAGAAGAGAAGATAAGGATGAGAAGTCGGTCATAGCTTTTATTTTGAAAGGAAAATGTTTCCGACTCATTTCTATTCATTTCCAAACGAATTTTTATGCTATCTTTCAGCTGCATGTCATGGAGAGGTTGAAGAAGAGTTCTAGGGCAAATTCGTGCAAGGTTTTGGACGGTTTCATGGTAAAACTGAAGCTAAAACAGAAGCTTTATTTGCTGTCGCACAGCTCGTACTAGGTTTGGTGTTTAGTGAATATTGAGCTGAAGAGATTGAATTTTGGGCTTAAATTTTAAGGTTAGTAAGTTAACTCAATTTTGAACAACTTTTATGAAGGATGCTTGAGTTGAAATGGAATAAAAACATGTAAGCTTTTAGCTGGAAGTTACTGATACAAAATTTCTGTGCAATCTGGAGTAGCTCGGAGAAAACTTGCAATATCTAACGAACCAGGACGAGCTAAGCCACGAAATTTGAGGTAAGCTAGAAAACACATTTCTATACAAGTTTGTAGAAGGAAAGAAGTTCTAAATCTGGCTGGAAATATGACTTTGAATTAACAGAAGTGAGAATAGAAAGGAAAAGAGGAAACTCTGCTGTCGAGTGTCGTTTGGAAGCGGGTATCGCTGAGGAATTGGAGTGTGAGTAGCGACACTAGTCTCGCTTGTCGGGCAAAGGAGGTTTTTCTCTCACAAATCTCCCTGGCTCTCGCTCGATGTCGCTCCTCAGGTAGTCTCGCTAGTCTCGCTTATTCTGGTGTCACTAGTGCAGTGTACCTGTTGTGTAATTTTGTTAGTAATCTAGCTATTAAGGTGAAATCTCGTTGGTCATCTCGCTAGTGACATAGAATCTAACTTATTATGTGTATTTTAGAAAAGAAAGGGAATCTCGGTGGTGAATCATGATTAGAGTTTAAGTATGCACATTTAATGTCATGTAAAGGAAGTTTAAGGAAGACGTAACATGAGGAATGTGTATTTACAGGCCAAGAAGAGCTCGGAAAGGCATATAATCCGCTCAGGGCCTAAGGACAAGTTGTGAGTGACATTTTTCTTTCTTTGAAAACGAAATTTTATTGAAAATGTTTAGTTTGGTTTTTCTTATGAGATATGGCTTTGAGATGAACTATTTTCTTGAAAAGCATGATGTTTGATGATATTGTTCACAAGACATGTTTTATCCGTTTTCTATAAGATGTTGAATGGCATGTTTTGAAATGTTGTTTATCGTGATATATCTAATTTTCATGAAAGATTTTCATGTGAACTATTTACGTATAATACTGGTTTCTAAAATGTTTTAGAGGAGGCTCAATGCTGAAGGACATGAGAAGGCATGTGAGTTTCCCCAGGACCCAGTACTGAAGGACTCGTAGAAGGTACTTGGGCAACCTGCGATATTCCTATGTGCACATAGAGGTTGTGATGTTGGGTGTGTTGAGTCTTGCTCCACCCTAACTAAGGTTGTTATCGATGTTGAGTGTGTTGAGTTTTACTCTGCCTCAACTAAGGTTGTTTTCAACGTCGGGTGCGTTGAATCTTGCTCCGCCCTGACTAAGGGAAAGTTTTGAGAACAAACTGATTTTCGTGTACTATCATTTTGGCATGAACATATGTGATTTGTTTACGTTGTTGAAATTATGATTTTACATAAATGATTATTTGAATTACATTTACGTTTATGGCGTTGTTATGATTTTAACATGCCTTTTCGAACAAAAGATAGCTTTACAAAATTAGTCACTCACGGGGCTTTTAGCTCACGTTTTCTTTTCCTCCCAGGTAGCAAGGATGTTCCTGGTGCATTGCCTACTCCAACTCGCCCTGCTTAAACTTCGAGTTTCCAAAAACAGTTTATTTTCTCGCTGTTGTACGTGTAAATAACTTAACACTGATGGCATGTAGATTTAGTTGTTTATAAGTGGGTTATGAGAGAGTATGTTATAAAAGTGTACTGTGTACAGGAAGGATCATTATATTATGATCATGCGTTAATATGGATGAATTCTATGAATGTATACGTATGGAATTGTTTGTACAGGAAGTTATATAAAATGGGACAATATGCGTCACAAGAGGGGTGATGTTTATTGTCTTCACTCTCCTTCCAGGTGAAGTAGGTAATCAGGGAGGGGGTGTGACAAAAAAGCTATCCACTCCCTTGATCATGGATGAAGATGATGACCAAGAGGTAGATGACACTATCCAAGAGCCAATTTTAGAAGATGAATCAAAGAATATCTTAGAAAAGGAGGTAAAGGTAAAAGAGTCAACATCTTCAAGTAAGTCATCTAACCCTCTACACGTTTTACCTAATACTATGCCATATCCTCAATGTTTTAAAAAGAAAGAAATAGACTCCCAATTTGCTAAATTTCTTGAGTTGTTAAAAAAGCTTCACATTAACATCCCATTTGCTGAGACTTTAGAGCAAATGCCCAACTATGCTAAATTCATGAAAGATGTCTTGTCTAAAAAGAAAAAGTTTGGGCAATATGAGATGATTAGCATGACTGAGGAATGCAGTGCTGTGCTGCAAAAGAAGCTACCACAAAAGTTGAAAGATCTAGGGAGTTTTACTATACCTTGTACTATTGGTTCCTTAAATATTACTAGAGCTCTTTGTGATCTTGGTGCTTCTATTAATTTGATGCTTTTATCTGTCTATAGGAAGCTTAACATTGGAGAGGTGCAACCTACCACCATCACCTTGCAACTTGCTGACAGATTGTTAGCCTATCCTAAAGGTATTGTTGAAGATGTGTTGGTTAAAGTTGATAAATTTATCTTCCCTGCAAATTTTGTAGTATTGGACATGGAGGAAGACTTTGAGATTCCTATCATACTTGGGAGGCCATTCCTAGCAATTGGAAAGACTATCATAGATATTCAACAGAGGAAGTTGTGTAAGCACCGTACTTTTTATTGAGAGAAGGTAAGTAAGAAGAAACTATGGGACAGGCGGGTAAAGAAAATTGGTCGAGTTGTGTGAGAGCCAAAATGGTTAAGTGTTGGCCATGTGATGGGTGACCATGCGTTGAGGATATGTCTTAAGCTTGACAAGAGTTGCCGTTGGTAGGCATGCGTTGAAGCGGGCAGCTCGACGTGGAAATAGATGTGAAGGAAGAAGGTGCAACAGGCGTTAGTAGAAGTAGGCGTTGAAAGCTACTATGTGCTAGAAGATGACATTGGTATGCGTTGAGATGGCCTATGCATTGAAGGATGGTATGCGTCAGGCATAGAAAAGTGGCCGAGAGTGTTCCCAGATTACGTTCCTAACCTAGAAGTAGGTGCAACCTACACACATACACGTCATCTTATATCTTGAAACACAATTCAATACTAGATCCAATGTACAAAAATTTATGCTAGTGAAACGTTATAAGGTAAACATAAGTTTTACATAAGGTTTCTCAGCTCATAATTTATCATAAATGTGTATTTGTTCAGCATACAGTATAAAACCCACACTCGTTATGCCACAAGGATCATATATGACAAAATATGTACTTAGACTGAGTATTTACAACTATTCCAGAGAACTAAAACCAAGTAAGCCCAGACGAGGATCTTTTGTAGGCTAGGCGTCCCGGACACACTCGCTACCTGAAACGAACAACAATAAACAAGAAAGCTTGAGCTTAAAGCCTAGTGAGTGACTAAATTATCAATTACAATTTAATCCTTGAGTTAATGCTGATCATAAAACTACTATGTAGCTTACTAGTACAGATTACTGGGTCACTCGTGCCATTTAACAAGATAGCATAAATATTTATCTAATAAGCAGCGGAGCAAAGCTCAATGCTATTAACCTCATAATTCAATTACTAGTATTCATATATTCATACGCCTTCACATTTCGTCCCTCGGCGTTTCAACTCTCAAGTGCTTTCTCATATTGTCCCTCAGCACTGAGTTTCATTATTAATTCACTGCTCAAGTGCCTCACTCATGGTCCCTCAGCACTGAGCCATCATATATTGGTTTCCATATGCCTTCTCACGAGGTCCTTCAGCATTGGAAACTATCTCAATCAATTTCTCAAGTGTCTTCACTCATGGTCCCTCAGCACTGAGTATCATATATCATATCCCCATAGGCCTTCACACATGGTCCTTCGGCCGTAGTTTGCATTTAGATAACATGTCACACCTCATCCCGAACTACCCTTCTGTAGCCCGAGACGGAGCATGAGGACAACAGTCATCGACTCTATTATCGACTTCCACTGTCAACACTTCCTTTATGCCTATTTAATCATCCTTCCTAGGACTGTGATACCATTATACATTTGACAAACATCGACTTCGATCGGCAACGGGAACTGTCATGCTACTTGGAAAATGGAAAACATATAAAAAGATGAGCTAAACGCCCAGTGAGTGACAGATTTTGTGAAACTATCTTTAGTTCAAAAACAGGCATGTTATCATCATTATCTCGCAAAATACTTAATTCAAATCATCACCTCTATAAAATCATAGCTTTTCAACTTTTAATCAAATCACATGAATACAATCCAGAGTAGTTCTACATAAAATCAGTTTGTTCTCAACAATTTCCCTTACATGAGGTGGAGCAAGACTCAACGCTCTCAACGTCCAAAACATCCTTAGTTGGGGTGGAGCAAAACTCAACACACCTAACATCGAAATCATTCCTGGCTCGATGCGGAGCAAAACTCGATGCACCAGCAATATCAACCTCTATATGCACATTAGGAATATGGCAGGTTGCCCATGTACCTTCTCATGTCCCTCAGTACAGGGTCCTGGGGAAACTCACATGCCTTCTCATGTCCCTCAGTATTGAGCCTCCTCTAAAACATATTAGAATCCAATATTTTATGTAAATGGTTCACATGAAAGTCTTTCATGAAAAATCAGATATTCCTCGGTAAAATACATTTCACCACAAGCTTTTCAACAACTTATGGAAAACAATAAGACATGCCTTGTGAACTAAATATATTCAAGCACCATGCTTTTCAAATAATCATTTTTCATCAAATCATAGCTCATAATGAAATTAAAATAACATTTCAAAATAAACATTTTCAAAGAAAGAAAGGTGTCACTCACAGATCACTTTAAGGATAGTTTATCCTCTATCCCGCTATTTCCTTTTTTTTTTTTTTTTTCCGAGCTTCTTGGACGCAACGTTCTAATCTTGGAACGCAAGGCTTTTTATTCCTCTGGCAGCTTGGTTGGTCACAACCCTGCCCTTGGACGCAAAGTTGATAGCTAACGCGAGGTGTATCCCAACTCTTCCTTACTTCCCTCTTTAGATGCGTCGACCGCACAAGGTCCCATTTGGACGCATCGTTCACCTTGAAACTTAAACGCATCATCAGTGTCACACCCCCTCTTAGACTACCCTTACTACTCGGGAAATGAGTGTGAACCAGCACACACCTGTATTCTAAAGTAACTAGAGAACAATCAACTTATGCTCATGCAATCTTATTTATATGCCATATTATTCCATAAACTAACCCAACTCTTCAAGATGAGTGTTCTCTATATACATTCAGAAACAAAACCCCTACAATCCTAAGGAACATGTTTGACAAAATAAAGCGTTTACATATACGGGGTATTTACAACTATCCTAAGGACTGATCCAAAATAAACCCAGACGAGGATCTTCTACAAGCAGGCGTCCCAAACATGCTCGCTACCTGAAACGAACAAACAAAAGAAACGCGTGAGCCTAATGCCCATTGAGTGATAAACTTAAATTTTCCTAATTATTATTACACTACTTGAATACGAATTGGCATGAAACATCAAAATATCACATGTCTATATAACCAGAAATTCAAGCTAACTCATGTTATAGAACACTAGTAGTACAATTATTCTTTCTTAGCTGTGGCGGAGCGATGCTTTACACACACAACTTCGTATACCACTTCTTATCACATCCATGTACGGATACTTCCACACTCCTTCCCTCGATATATAATCCCTCAAATACCTTCACATACTGTCCCTCAGCATTGAGTTTTATCAGAATGGAGTTCCCATGTGCCTTCGCATTTAATTCCCTCAGCACTGGGTTCCCTCTCAATACACTGCTCAAGTGCCTTCACCTGTGATCCCTCAGCTCTGAGCTATTACATGCATCAGATTTCCGCATGCCTTCACACATTGTCCCTGAGCATTGGAATCCACATCCACCAACTATTCAAGTGCCTTCACACATGGTCCCTCAGCACTGAATATCATATACATTCTTTAATTCTTAAAGTACAACACAATCATTCCATAACTACTCCATATGACAGATTTCACATACCCATTATTATTATAGCTGGCTAAGAGTATTTGATATATTAACAAGTAATCACTCACAACATGTCTTGGCTTTGAGTGGGTTATACACCTTCCCGAGCTCTTCCTCACCTATAAATACACATTTCTCGCGTTAGGTTTTTCCTTAAACTTCCTTTTTATACCTATTTAGTATACATAATTAAACTCTATACTCGTTTCATCACCGAACTCTCTTTTTCCCAAAACATTCACAATTAGCGACACTCCATATCTCTTGGTGCGTTTACCAGCAAAACCACACTTTAGGACACTGTACTAGTGATACCGGATTGAACGAGATTAGCGAGATTCCTGAGGAGCGATACCCAGCGAGACTTCAGCGAGAGTTGTGAGATGCAAAGCCCCTTTTGCGTTACCAGCGACACTCGTTTTGCTGCTCAGTCTCCCGCTCTTTCAGCGATACTACTGTCGTAGCGACACAATTTTCCTTCTTTCCTTCTACTTCTTCCTTTAACCTGCAAAACATCATAGTCTAGACAAATTCAGAACTTCCTTTCTTCTACAGCTGGTAAAGACCTAAGTCTTTTATCTTACCTCAAAGTCTCATAAGGAAAGTCCTCTTCGTTTGAGAGATATTCTTAAGCAACCCCAAGTTGCTCCTAATCATCCTGCAACTCAGCTTCATTCTCTTCTACCTGGAGTTTAACACACATTTACTCAAATTCAGCTCGTGTATCCTTCATGAAAATTGCTAGAAATCAAGTTAACTTACTAACCTCAAAATTTCGACCCTAACCACAGCTTCCACAGTTAGTTCTTCCCTTAGCACCGAGTGATACTTAGATTAAGTAACACCAGCTGAATTCTCCGCTCCAGCTCAAGTTTCCTCCACGAAATCGACCAGAATTCCACATCAAACTAACATAAACACCTTCTTCCACCTCCCTTCGTTGTTTAGCTTTGAAATGGGATCAACTCGAGCTTTGAAACATGATCAAAATAATTGAATACTCAGTCCACCTATATATATATATCACTGACTTAATCTCCATTTCATCTCATCAACGCATACCTTCTATGCTTAGCTTCAGCAGCGCATAGCCTCGGTTTTGTGTGTCACAATTTCCCGACGCCCCATCACGGGATAGCCGATGAACGCATGGTCCTCCCGGCCATTCTTCTATGCACCAATGCATACCCGCTTTCAACGCATGGTAGTGTTCAACGCATTGAGGCTTCCGACGCAGAGTGGCCTTTAACGCCTAATGGCCTTCCTTCACATCTACATCCACACCAACTTACTTTCACCAACGCATAGTGCCACCAACTCATGGCCAATACTTAGCCATTTTGCTCCCACACAATCCGGCCAACTTTTCCTACTTAGTGCCCAACTCTTAGTCTCTTCTTAACTTGCCTTCTCACAAGGTCAAGTACGGGGCTTATAATCAGTCACTCCTCTTCCCTCAATGTCCTCTTTATAGTTTTGGAGTAGAGGGCTGGTCATACTACTTCTCCCTTTTTGCTATTTGCTTGCCACATGTCAAGCTGCATGTTTAACCAATCATGCATTTATCCAAGTGTCACCTTGCATGAAATACTTAACATACTTCTAACACCTCTTGCTTATAAGGTGTCAAGTTTTTATGAAGCCACCTAGCCCTTATAAGCTTATCTTATACGTCTAACATTTTCCAATATACAAACTATTCTTTTAATCATTCTACCCGTGTGCGTTCACTGAATTTCCTTTAAGTTTTTAACTTCATTACTTATTTCCTTTACTTTCCGCCATAATACCTTTGAAACCGTTTCTCCCCCGTACATTACTAAGCGTCAATGTCCCAAACGCATACTACTATGCGTTTGTGCCTTACCGCATCCTACTATGCGTCCAACTTCCTACCCTTTAAACTCTTGAATTTCAACCTATGCGTTTACCCAAAATCAAAGTTATGTTTCCATTTACCATGGAATTGGGCTCCTCAACGCATAGCTGGTAGCCACCCCTCAAAACACAGCAACCCTTTGATCAAAGTCACCTTAAATGTCCTGGTCTTTGAGCATAGACTTCTTTATCAACACCAAAATCCTTACTAACTCATAATACACCTTCAACGCATGCTGTTCACGCCCTAAGGTTCTTTGACTTCTTTTTTCTTTCTAGCTTAACACCCTCAGAAGCCAATCCTATAACTTGTTAATTTGTAAGACTAAGTGTGAGCCATGCGTTTCCTCTTTTCCCTAATTCTTGTTTCCTTTTTTCAAAATTTAGTATCAAATTCCCTCCAAATTAAGGTACCACGCTTTAGCACTTACCATCTATGCATTAACTAAACTGTGCTCAAGAATATATCTAAATTTTAACTAATCTCCAAACTATGCTTTCAATCCTTCATTCTCACTCTTAGTGGAATATCCGTTGTTTTCCTAATATTAGGCGTTCAACTAGTCTTACTTCTTTTCTTACTTCTTCTCTTACTAGCCATCTTAAGAATTCTGAGTTGGGGTCTTACATAACACACATATAGGAGTTCATATATTATCCTCATTTTCACTTGCACAATACTTAAGATAATCCTTGGATAAATTAGAAAGTCACTCACGATTTTTCTCACGCCCCGAGTGGATTATATGCTTTTCCGAGCTCTTCTTAGCCTGTAAAAACACATTTCTCATATTAGGTTTCCTTTGAACTCCTTTTTCATAATTGTTAAGTATGCATATCAATAACTAGCGACACTCTATGTCATTAGCGAAACTACAAGTGAAATTCACACTACTGACGAATGTTTAATCTCTACGAAGGATGTTTAAGCTAAATCCGAGCAAAATCTGAGCAACTTCCATGAAGGATGTTTCAGCTAAATCCGAGCAAAAATGTGTTAATCTCTAGGAGGAAGTAAGTGGAGTTGAACTGTTCAGCAAATCAAGGCAGCCGAAGTTATGTGGGAATAATTCTCAAACGAAGACGAGTCATAGTCAGAAATTTTGAGGTAAGCTAGGAAACTCACTACTTTACAAGATTGTAGAAGAAGGGAACTTCTGATTTTGGCTGTAATATGGTTTTCAGCAGGATAAAGGAAGAGTTTGAAAGGAAGGAAGGAAAACCGTGATATCACGTGTCGCTAGACAGTGGTATAGCTAAGGAGCTGGGGAGTGAGCAGCGGAACGAGTGTCGCTGAGAAACGCAAAGAGCTCTGCGTCTCACAACTCTCGCTGAAGTCTCGCTAGGTATCGCTTCTTAAGGTGATATCGCTAGTCTAGTTCAATCCGATTTCGCTAGTGCAGTACCCAGTAGTGTGAATTTCGCTGGGAGTCTCGCCAGTGACATAGAGTATCGCTAGTTATGAATATGCATACTTAATGATTATGAAAAAGGAGTTCAAAGGAAACCTAATGTGAGAAATGTGTTTTTACAGGCCAAGAAGAGCTCGAAAAAGCATATAATCCACTCTGGGCCTAAGATAAATCGAGAGTGACTTTCTAATTATCCAAGGATTAATTTTAACATTGTGCATGTGAAAACGTGTATAATATATGAACTCCTGTATGCATGTTATCTAAATGCAAAGCATGGCCGAAGGACCATGTGTGAAGGCTTATGAGGATATGATATATGGAACTCAGTGTCGAAGGACCATGAGTGAAGGCACTTGAGAAATTGATTGAGATAGTTTTCAATGCCAAAGGACCTTGTGAGAAGGCATATGGAGAAGCAGTACATGATGGCTCGGTGCTGAGGGACCATGAGTGAAGGCACTTGAGCAGTGAATTAATAATGAAACTCAGTGCCGAGGGACAATATGAGAAAGCACTTGAGAGTTGAAATGCCGAGGGACGAAATGTGAAGGTGTGTGAATATATGAATAATAGGAATTGAATTATGAGGTTAATAGCGTTGAGCTTTGCTCCGCTGCTTCTTAGAAAGATATTTATGCTATATTGTTAAATGGCATGAGTGACCCAGTAATCTGTACTAATAAGATATATAGTAGTTTTTATGATCAGCATTAACTCAAGGATTAAATTGTAATAGATAACTTAGTCACTCACTGGGCTTTAGGCTCACGCTTTCTTGTTTATTGTTGTTCGTTTCAGGTAGCAAGTGTGTCCGGGACGCCTAGCCTACAGAAGATCCTCGTCTGGGCTTACTCGGCATTAGTTATCTGGGATAGTTGTAAATACTCATTCTAAGTACATGTTTTGTCATACATGATCCTTGTGGCATAATGAGAGTGGGTTTTGTACTGTATGCTAAACAAATACTTGTTATGATAAATTATAAGCTGAGAAATTTTATGTAAAACTTATGATGTTACACTAGCACAAAGCTTTGTATAATTGATCTGGTATTGAATTGTGTTTCAAGATATATGGTGACGTGTGTGTGTAGGTCGCACCTACTCCAAGGTTAGGAAGGAAATCTGGGAGGGGGTGTGACATTTTGGTATCAGAGCATAAGATTTTGGGCTGTGAGATCATGCATAGTAGTTAGGAACATGCAATAGTAAATTGATTATATACTATGTTATAGGAACATGCCCAGAAGAACCAGACGAGGTAGGCAGGAAGGCGCCGAGACATCGCGTGCTACCGAAGAGGAAAGGCAAACGTCTGAAGGAGAATCTAGTAATCCTCAGATGAGTATTAATATGAAAGAACAAATCTTTAGCAGAATAGCACAGAGATTGGTAGCCAGTATGGAATCAGCTCAGGGAAATCCTGAGAGGAAGTTTGGGATAGAATGATTTAAAGCCTTGGGTGCCCAAGTGTTTGAAGGCACCACAGATCCTGCAGAAGCTGAAGCATGGTTAAATTAGATAGAGCAATGTTTCAGAGTTATGCATTGTCCGGAAGACAAGAAACTTGATTTAGCCACTTTCATGATCAAGAAAGGGGATGAAGATTGGTGGCGTTTGACTAAGCATTGGAACTTAAATATGGGCTCTTTAACATGGGCAGACTTTAAGAAATCTTTTCAGGAAAAGTACTATTCTAAGTCTTATTGCGACGAGAAAAGGAAGGAATTTCTAAATCTAGTACAGGGGAATATGTCAATTGCTGAATATGAGAAGAAATTCATCGAGCTAGCCAGGTATGCCCTGACATTAGTAGCAGAAGAAGCAGATAAGTGCAAGCGATTCGAGGAAGGCTTGTGCAGTGAAATTCGGACCCCAGTGACGGCAAGCACATAATGGACTGATTTTCCAAAATTAGTAGAAGCAGCCATGAGAGTAGAGAAGAGTTTAGCGGGAGATGGAGCTGGCAGAGGTGGAAGTAGGACTGGGCAGACTTATTACTCATCTCGGGAGTAGACTTACCGAGGTGAGGGACGACGTTTTGCACCAAGAGTCTCTGGTAAAGGAAGGTTTTAAGGCCCGATCTAGTGGTTCATTCTTTCCAGGGGGACCACAAGGAGGGAATCCGCAGAGGGGATGTGGGAGGTTTCCTCAGACATCTATACCTACGGACGGTCACAATTCAGTCAACCTAATGAATCTGGGGCTAGCTTAGCACAGAAACCATACTGTACTTCTTGTGGTAACAACCATTGGGGGCAGTTTTTTGCAGGGTCTGATGTTTGTTTTAATTGCGGACAATCAAGGCATTTCAAAAGAGATTGTCCTCAACCTAAGAAAGGAAGAGAAGCAATACAGAGAACTGTATCACAGACAGTAAACCAGCCCAGACGAGAAATGGAAGCTGGAGAAGGGAATAGAGAAGGTCGACAGAGAGGTCATGTAGGGAGACCAAGACAGCAGGGATAGGTGTTTTGCTGTGACACAGCAGGAGGCCGAGACGGCATCGGATGTAGTCATAGGTATGCTCACTATTTGCTCTAAAAATGTGCACGTATTGATAGATTCAGGGGCTACCCATTCATTTGTGTCTTGGGAATTTGCTGTGCATATAAATAGAAAACTAGAACCCTTGCCTGAAACATTGTTAGTGCACACCCCTATTGGGGAAACTATTGTGATAGAACATGCTTATTTTGAATGTGAAATTGTGATTAATGATGTAGTGTGGTTCGCTAATCTGTTACCTCTAGTATTATTGGAGCTTGATGTTATTCTTGGCATGAACTTTCTATCCAAATACCATGTGAAAGTTGATTGCTTCAAGAAAGAAGTGGGGTTAGTGAAATTTGATGGGATCAAGGTAGTTTTTAAAGGGAAGAGGCGAATTCTTCCTACCTGTGTAATTTCCGCAGTAAAGGGCAGGAAGCTATTAAGTAAAGGCTGTGAAGCATATTTAGCTTATATAACAGAAGCTAAGTCAGAAAAGTTGAAACTAGAAGATGTACCAGTAGTGCAGAAGTTCCCTGATGTGTTTCTCGAGGAATTGTCAGGATTACCACCTGATAGAGAGGTGGAGTTTACTATTGATTTAGTTTCTGGAACAACACCTATTTCACAGGCACCATACCATATGGCACCATCGGAATTGAAAGAGTTGAAGGTTCAGTTACAGGAGTTAGTAGATAAGGGGCACATTAGACCAAGTGTATCCCCATGGGGTGCACCGGTGTTGTTCGTGAAGAAAAAGGATGGTACCCTAAGACTGTGCATTGATTATCGTCAATTAAATAAGGTAACTGTGCGCAACAAATATACTTTGCCTCGCATTGATGATTTGTTTGATCAACTCAGAGGGGCATTGGTGTTCTCAAAGATAGACCTAAGATCTGGATATCATTAGTTGAAGGTCAGGGAGACAGATATACCGAAAATAGCTTTTAGAACGAGATACGGACATTACGAATTTCTCGTGATGCCTTTTGGTCTGACGAATGCCTCAACAGTTTTTATGGACTTAATGAATAGGATTTTCCATCCTTATCTGGACCAGTTTGTAATTGTGTTTATCGATGACATTCTAGTGTACTCTGGAAGCAAAGGTGAACATGTGGAGCATCTTAGAATCGTCTTGCAGGTTCTGAGAGAAAAGAAATTATATGCGAAGTTTAGTAAATGCGAGTTCTTGTTGAAGCAAGTAATGTTCCTTGGGCATATTGTTTTAGCTGCAGGAGTATGTGTAAATCCTCAGAAGACTGAAGCAATTATCAAGTGTGAGCAGCCAAAGACTGTATTAGAGGTTCGTAGTTTTCTGGGACTCACAGGGTATTATCGGCGTTTTGTGCAGAGATTTTCTAAGATAGCATTACCACTAACCCACTTGACTAAGAAGGATATTAAATTTGAGTGGAATGAGGAATGTGAACGAAGCTTCCGAGAGCTAAAAACAAGATTGGTGATGACACCTATTTTTGCACTACCAGAGACGGGAAAGAAGTTTGAAGTGTATTGTGATGCCTCTCATCAGGGGCTAGGTTGTGTACTGATGGAAGAAGGTAGAGTTATAGCCTATGCCTCTAGGCAGTTGGGGCCACATGAAGTTAACTATCCCACCCACGACTTGGAACTGGCAGCGGTGGTGTTGGCACTAAAGATATGGCGGCATTATTTGTTCGGAGAAAAGTGCCATATCTATACGGATCATAAAAGTTTGAAATACATCTTTGATCAGAAAGAACTCAACATGAGACAAAGGAGGTGGTTAGAATTGATCAAAGATTATGATTGTACCATAAATTATCATCCAGGAAGGGCAAATGTTGTAGCTGACGCGTTAAGCAGGAAAAGCAGAAGTGTAGCTGGGAAAGTGAATGCAGTCAGAGCGGTGGTGTTACAAGAATTTAAAGATAATGTAGCTAGCTTGAGTGTAACCAGAACAAGAGCTTTACTAGCACAGTTTCAGTTGAGACCTAAACTTGTGGATGAGGTGATAAGGAAACAATCAGAAGATCTTGAAATGAAGAAGTTGATGGAAGAAGTAAGAGCACAACGAAGATCAGATTATGAGCTTAGGCCTGATGGTGTGCTTTTGAAACAAGGTAGAACTTGTGTGCATAAGAATGAAGAAATTAAACAGTTAATCCTGGAAGAGGCACATAGTCCGGCATACGCTATGCATCCTGGTAGTACCAAGATGTATAGACCACTGCGGAGATTCTATTGGTCGCTGGGTATGAAAAAGGAGATAGCTGAGTATGTGGCCAAGTGTTTAATCTGCCAACAGGTCAAACCCGAACGTCAAAGGCCAGTAGGATTGCTACATCCACTTCCCGTTCCTGAGTGGAAATGGGAACATATTACTATGGACTTTCTATTTGGATTACCGAGGACAACAACAGGTATGGACGGTGTATGGGTAATAGTAGACCGACTGACTAAGACAGCCCGGTTTCTACCAGTTAAGACAACATTTACCCTAGATAGATTAACACAGCTTTATGTGGACAAAATTGTGAGTCAGTCTGGTGTACCAGTAATTGTAGTATCTGATATGGACCCTAGATTTCCTTCTAAGTTCTAGGGAAGTTTGCAGAAGGCACTAGGAACTAAGTTGCAATTTAGTACTGCCTTTCATCCTCAAACTGATGGACAGTCAGAGAGGATGATACAGACTTTAGAAGATATGTTACTAGCCTGTGTACTACAGTTTAAGGGTAGCTGGGACGAATATCTGTCTTTGATGGAATTTGCTTATAATAATAGATACCAAGCGAGTATTAGAATGGCACCATACGAAGCACTCTATGGTAGACCATGCAGAACTCCGGTGTGCTGGGGAGAAGTAGGTGAAAGGAAGTTGATTGGGCCGGATATTGTGCAATCTACAACAGAAAAGTAGAGTTGATTAAAGCTAATCTTAAAGCGGCCAGGGACCAGTAGAAAAATTATAAAGATAAAAGGAGGAAGGACATTGAATTTGAGGTCGGTGATAAAGTATTCTTAAAACTATCACCATGGAAAGGGATCCTAAGATTTGGGAAAAGAGGAAAGTTGAGCCCTAGGTATATAAGACCCTTTGAAATCTTGGAAAGGGTGGGACCCGTGGCCTATCGACTAGCACTACCAATGGAAATGTCTAGGATACACAATGTATTCCATATTTCAATCTTAAGGAAGCATGTTCCAGATCCTAATCATGTGTTAGAAATACAACCAGTGGAGCTTCATGAAGATTTGAGTTATAAGAGAAACCTGTGCAGATATTAGATGAAAAGAAACAGGTACTGAGAACTAAAGTAATTCCATTGGTTAAAGTTTTATGGAGAAATCATGAAATAAAAGAAGCAACATGGGAACCAAAGGAGCAAATGATGAAATAATATCCACATTTATTTGTTTAGGAATTGACCACTGCTGATTTCGGGGATGAAATCTTTGTAAGGAGGTGATAATTGTAAGTCCCGTACTTGTTATTGAGAGAAGGTAAGTAAGAAGAAAATATGGGACAGGTGGGTAAAGAAAATTGGCCGAGTTGTGTGAGAGCAAAAATGGTTAAGTGTTGGCCATGTGATGGGTGACCATGAGTTGAGGATATGTCTTAAGCTTGACAAGAGTTGTCACTGGTAGGTATGCGTTGAAGAGGGCAGCTCGGTGTGGAAATAGATGTGAAGGAAGAAGGGTGCAATAGGCGTTAGTAGAAGTAGGCATTGAAAGCTACTATGTGTTAAAAGATGACATTGCTATGCGTTGAGATGGCCTATACGTTGAAGGATGGTATGTGTCGGGCATAGAAAAGTGGCCGAGAGGGCCATGCGGTAGTTGGCTATTCGGCGTTACGCAATCAGTGGCATAATAAGTTGAGACTATGCGTTGCCGAAGCCATGCGCGGAAGGTTGTTGGCTAATTCAAGAAGGAAAATGATGTTAGAGCTGGTAAGTAGGTGATTTATATTGACATATAAAGGAGTGCATCGAATAATTAAGCCTTTTTGGACATATTTTCGAACTCAGATTAACTTCATTTCGTAGATGAACAACGAGGAGAGGTGGAAGAAGGTGCTTATATCGAATTCAGGTAGAAACCAGATCATTTTCATGGTGTCTTTGAAGCTGGAACCAGAAGCTTGATTGTTGCTAATAAATCTGTACACAAATCTGTATTTGAAGGAGAGTGAGCTGAGGAAGTTGAAGCTAGAACTGAAATTTTGAGGTTAGTAAGTTGATTCAATTCTTAGCAACTTCCATGAAGAATGTTTAAGCTAAATCCGAGCAAAAATGTGTTAATCTCTAGGAGGAAGTAAGCGGAGTTGAACTGTTAAACAATTCAAGACAGCTGAAGTTATTTGGGAATAACTCTCAAACGAAGACGAGTCATGGTCTGAAATTTTAAGGTAAGCTAGGAAACTCACTACTTTACAAGATTGTAGAAGAGGGAAAGTTCTGATTTTGGCTGTAATATGGTTTTTAGCAGGATAAAGAAAGAGTTAGAAAGGAAGGAAGGAAACCGTGATATCAGGTGTCGCTAGACAGTGGTATCGCTAAGGAGCTGGAGAGTGAGCAGTGGAACGAGTGTTGCTGATAATGCAAAGAGCTCTGCGTTTCACAACTCTCGCTGAAGTCTCGCTAGGTATCGCTCCTTAAGGTGATATTGCTAGTCTAGTTCACTCTGGTTTCACTAGTGCAGTACCCAGTAGTGTGAATTTTGCTGGGAGTCTCGCCAGTGACATAGAGTATCGCTAGTTATGAATATGCATACTTAATAATTATGAAAAAGGAGTTCAAAGGAAACCTAATGTGAGAAATGTGTTTTTACAGGCCAAGAAGAGCTCGAAAAAGCATATAATCCGCTCGGGGCCTAAGACAAATCGTGAGTGACTTTCTAATTATCCAAGGATTATTTTTAACATTGTGCATGTGAAAACGTGTATAATATATGAACTCCTGTATGCATGTTATCTAAATGAAAACCACGACCGAAGGACCATGTGTGAAGGCCTATGAGGATATGATATATGGAACTCAGTGCCGAAGCACCATGAGTGGAGGCACTTGAGAAATTGATTGAGATAGTTTCCAATGCTGAAGGACCTTGTGAGAAGGCATATGGAAAACCAGTACATGATGGCTCGGTGCTGAGGGACCATGAGTGAAGGCACTTGAGCAGTGAATTAATAATGAAACTCAGTGCTGAGGGACAATATGAGAAAGCACTTGAGAGTTGAAACGCTGAGGGACGAAATGTGAAGGCGTGTGAATATATGAATAATAGGAATTGAATTATGAGGTTAATAACGTTAAGCTTTGCTCCGCTGCTTCTTAGAAAGATATTTATGCTATATTGTAAAGTGACATGAGTGGCCCAGTAATCTGTACTAATAAGATATATAGTAGTTTTTATGATCAGCATTAACTCAAGGATTAAATTGTAATAGATAACTTAGTCACTCACTGGGCTTTAGGCTCACGCTTTCTTGTTTATTGTTGTTCGTTTCAGGTTGCGAGCGTGTCCGGGACGCCTAGCCTATAGAAGATCCTCGTCTGGGCTTACTCGGCATTAGTTCTCTGGGATAGTTGTAAATACTAAGTCTAAGTACATGTTTTGACATACATGATCCTTATGGCATAATGAGAGTGGTTTTTGTACTGTGCTGAACAAATACTTGTTATGATAAATTATGAGCTGAGAAATTTAATGTAAAACTTATGTTTAACTTATGATGTTACACTAGCATAAAGCTTTGTATAATTGATATGGTATTGAATTGTGATTCAAGATATATGGTGACATGTGTGTGTAGGTTGCACCTACTCCTAGGTTAGGAAGGAAATCTGGGAGGGGGTGTGACAAGTTGACTCTAAGGGTAAATGATGAGAATGTTGTATTTGATATTTACAAGTCCATAAGTCATCATGATGAGAGTAGTCCTTGCCATGCTATAGACATAATTGATCATATTATTTTTAAGCATGTAGAGGTTATGTTGGCTAGTGATCATCTAGAACAAAGCATAATAGATGTTGAGAATGAAGATACAATTTTTGATGAAATAGCCTTTTATGCTAGGTGGTTAGATAATTTGCCAATATGTTCTAAAATAGATAGACCTATATCTTTGGCTCCCTTGCATGTGGTGAATGATATTGAGAACACTAAGCTTGAATTAAAGGTGTTACCTCCTCACTTAAAATATGCATTCTTAGATGATTTATCTTCTTTTCCTGTTATAATATCTTCTGATCTTAATTCTGGGGAAGCAGAAAAATTGTTGAGAGTATTAAGGGATCATAAGTCTGCCATTGGTTGGTCTATTGAGGACCTTAAAGGTATTAGTCCATCGGTCTGTATGCACAGAATCTTGATGGAAGATACCTTTAAACCATCGGTAGAGCACCAAAGGAGACTTAATCCCACCATGAAGGAGGTAGTTAAGAAAGAAGTGCTCAAGCTTTTGAATGCAGGAATCATATATGTCATATCTGACAGTTCATGGGTAAGTCCTGTTCAAGTGGTACCCAAGAAAGGTGGTATGACTGTGGTTAAGAATGAAAAAGATGAAATGATAGCTACTAGAACTGTAACAGGATGGCGTATATGCATTGATTTTAGGAAGTTGAATAAGGCTACTAGGAAAGATCATTTTCCCCTTCCTTTTATATATCAAATGCTTGATAGACTTGTAGGTTATTCTCATTATCTTTGATGATGCATGTCTATTAGCTTTTAATACTTTGAAGGAAAGACTAATTTCTGCACCTATTATTGTTGTACCAGAATGGAGTCAATCTTTTGAGATCATGTGTGATGCTAGTGACTATGCTTTAGGAGTATTTTTAGGCTAACGTAAAGATAACATGTTTAGGGTAATTTACTATGCTAGTAGGACTCTTAATAATACTCAACAGAAATACACTACTGATGAAAAAGAACTACTAGCTGTTGTGTTTGCCCTTGATAAATTTAGACCATATTTGCTTGGCTCTAAAATAGTGGTGCATACTGACCATGTTGCTTTAAAGTATTTGTTTGTTAAGAAAGATTCCAAACCTAGGCTAATGAGGTGGATATTATTATTACAGGAATTTGACTTAGAAATCAAAGACAGGAAATGATGTGAAAATGTGGTTGCAGACCACTTGTCTAGAATTGAGAATGGGGATGCCACATCATGGCCTTTAATTGTTGAGATGTTCCCGGATGAACAACTGTATCAGGTAAAAGATAATTTGCCTTGGTTTGCTGACATAGTTAACTATCTTGCAGGAGGACATTTGCCACCTGACATGAACTCTTAACAAAAGAAGAGATTCCTGCACAATGTTAAGTCTTACCATTGCGAGGACCCACTTCTCTACAAGGTTTGTGCTGGCAATATGATACGGAAGTGTGTGCCTCAAGAGGAAGTGGTAAGTATTCTAAATTCATGTCATGCCTCCCCCTATGGAGGTCACTTTGGACCCACTAGAACTGCATCCAAGGTACTTTAGTCAGGATTTTATTGGCCATCCCTTTTCAAAGACTGTTATACTTTTATTAAATCATGTGATAGGTGCCAACGTACTGGCAATATTTCTAGACAACATGAGCTTCCAATGAAACCTATCTTGGAAGTGGAGCTCTTTGACGTTTGGGGTATTGACTTTATGGGGCATTTCCCTATTTCTTCTGATGGCTACCTATATATTCTAGTTGCAATAGATTATGTATCTAAGTGGGTAGAAGCCATAGCCACGAGGACCAATGATGCTCGCACTATTGTAAAATTCTTGCATAAAAAATCCATTATCCTTTCCATCAAACTCCTTTCATGGTGGCTCGATATTTGGATAAGAAATCCATTCCCAATATCACATCAAACTTCTGAATATCTAAGGGTATCAAATTGGCTATCATAGTCACACCATCAATTTCAACCACACAGTCTTTATACACTTTACTAGTCACAAACACATCACCAACAGGGTATAAACCTACAGTTCCTCAGACAAAGGTTTTAATGTATTATTTATATTCACAGCAAACATTTTAGCAATAAAAGAATGAGTAGCACCAGGGTCTATTAAAACATGAGCAGAAGTATGACATATAGAAAGTGTACTAGTAACCACATTAGGAGCATCTTCAACCACTTGCTGAGTCATTGCAAAGACTTCTCCTTGCTGTTTTGGTCGCCCTGCAGGTCCCTTCTGTCTTGATCCACTAGTTCCCTCATCAGCAATTCCTGCAGGTCGTTGTGGTTGACTAGCTGTAAATGAACCAGTTCTCTGTTCAACTTTAAATTCTTGCATCAACTGGGGACATTCTCATTTATAGTGGCCCGCTTGTCCGCAATGATAGCATGCGTTGCCCTTACACTGTCCCCAATGATACTTCCCGCAGCTGGGACATAATGGTTTCCTTGCAGAACTAGTTATGGACTCTCCAGGTTGTCCACTTCGAGAACCTTCCACTGTTTGTGCTGGACCAGTAGAACTCCTTGGTTCTTGCTTCCGTGCACTTCCTCCAATACCTCCCTTGGAAGTACCCTGTCCACTCGATCTAGTCTTGAAATTTCCTCCACTAAATACACCTGGCACAAATCTCCTACTTGATTGTCCCGGAGTAGTACTAGAGGTGTGGATTGTCCGTCTACCTCCAGCATTCTCGTTCCGTTCTCCTTTCCATCAAACTCCTTTCTACTCGCATAGCTGCTTCTACAAGTTTGGAGAAATCTGTCCACTCAGCACTAGCAGTCACAGGAGTACGTATCTCCCCCCGTAAACCTTCTTCAAATCTCTTGCACCTGTCAATCTCATCCGCAACAATCGTCATGGCATACTTAGACAGTTCTGTATATTTCTTTCATATTATGCCAATGACATGGATCCCTGTATTAACTTCAGAAACTCATTCCGTTTGGCATCTCGAAATGATCTCGGACAATACTTCTCTTGGAATATCTTCTTAAACTCATTCCAATCTATTTCTCCCATATCTTCCTTCCTGCTCCCTACCATTCTCCACCAATCTTCTGCCCCTTTTTGGAGCAAAAACACTGCCCAATTCCACCTTTCTATCATCAGGATATCTCATCACACGATAGCATTTCTCAAGTAGATTCAACCATGCCTCTGCCTCTGTTGGATCAACAGTACCTTCAAAAGTAATGGCACCCAAAGCCTCAATCTTTCCATACTATATTTCTTTTCTGGATCTGATTCCACTGATCCAATGCTCTTAGCCAATCTTTCAGCAATTTTAGTAAATATATGCTCCTCAACATTGACCCCAACTTGAGGATGACTAGATTCACCCTCAGACATATCTCCATGGTCTCTAGTAGCTTGAGGAGTTCCGGTTGCTAATTGTCTCACTCGCCTGCTTCGAGGTGGCATATTTTCCTATATGACAACACAATGTTACTATTGGCTAAAAATTACATGTTCCTACACTACAATGCATGATCCTATTCCCAAGACTCTTTTGCTTTGATACCAACTTGTCACTCCCCCTCCCTAATTACCTACTTAACCTGGAAGGAGATGTGAAGACAATAAACATCACCCCTCTTGTGACGCATATTGCCCCATTTAACATAACTTCCTGTATAAACATTTCATATTCATATACATTCATAGAATTCAGCCATATTAACGCATGATCATAATTTAATAATCCTTCCTGTACACAATACACTTTTATAACATACTCTCTCATAACCCACTTATAAACAACTAAAACTACATGCCACCAGTGTTAAGTTATTTACACGTACAACAACGAGAAAATAAACTATTTCCAGAAACTCGAAGCTTAAGCCGGGCGAGTTGGCATAGGCAATGCACCAAGAACGTCCTTGCTACCTGGAGGGGAAAGGAAATTTGAAAACATAAGCTAATAGCTCAGTGAGTGACTAATAACTTAGTTTTTGGTTGGATCATAAACAAATTGTTCATTAGAGAAATCAGTAGTACTTAAGGATAAGAGGTAATTACGAGGGTAGAACGGACATTTGACCTAGCTGTAATTATGAACAACTCGTGAAGGATCGACTTGCTTATACTGATTATATCCATGGACACAACTTGTCCTAAAGTGCATAAGAGTTCAACTATGAGTCTATAGTGTTTTGCCTTGTAGTTAATGAATGGAGATTAATTTAATTAAAGAGTTTAATTAATTAATCTTAGATCATTAAAGCTTATAATCTCTACGTCCATAAGGTCCCTTTACTAGCTCACCACAGACCAACAAGGATCATCTATGTTGAAAGAAAAATTTGAAATGTTTGAATTAATGAGGGAAAATATTAATTGTATTGGATACAATTAAATTATATGATTTATTATAAAGTTTATTTGAATAAGATTCAAACAATAACTTTATAATATGGATAATTAATTTATGTAAATAAGATTCAAATAAATAATTATTTATTTGGATGAAATCAATATAAATAAATAGAGGGAGAATTAATTAATTAATTTGAATTAGATTCAAATTAATTAATTATTTAATTTGGATGAGATTCAAATTAAACATTCTGCTGAAAATTAATATTTAAATGAGATTTAAATATTTTAAACCATTAAATATGAGATATTATTTAGTTAGATATTTATTAAATATTTAATTTAAAATATCTGTAGAGGGGTTATCCTAATCAATAATCCATAGAGTTCTATAAATAGGGCCCTTGGGACCCCTCAAAGATATACACACTCTTTACAAGAATAATCTTTACGATTATTCTAAAACTCTCCCTCTAAATGTTCTCCCTTATATTCGAGTCCGACCTTTGAATAACGAATAGTATATCCTTCTTTTTGAAGTTTCCTTTGAGTAAGGGAAAGTTCAGATCTTTCATCAAATATCTTTAAGTTTTTAAACTCAGTATGAGTTGTGAAGTCATAACTTGCCTTTGCCAGTAGCTTATATGTCTTTGGATCGAAATCGTCTTTTGTTCGTTTTTCTGGAAGGGTTGCTTTCACCTCCTCTTTCTACAATCTTTTTAACTTCACCCTTGTCCATCTTTGTAAGCGGTGTGGTGAAATTTTCTTTCAAAATTTCAATGTCTCCGATCATTAGATTTTTGGAGCATTCTGCAAATGGTGATTCTTCTTTCTTGCATCGAGACAGAGCGTAAGACGGGATATTTTGAGTCCT
Organism: Citrullus colocynthis; assembly: GCA_031780015.1. NCBI lineage: Eukaryota > Viridiplantae > Streptophyta > Magnoliopsida > Cucurbitales > Cucurbitaceae > Citrullus > Citrullus colocynthis. The sequence continues at coordinate 3,711,744 of QLSR01000100.1, read as the reverse complement.
TTTCTTGAGTGCTTACCAACCCTTTGTTCTTTGGCGTCTCAGGCTTGGTTTGGGCGATTGACTCTTCATTCCCTCGGCTGTTGAAAGCATCCACTTCACTCAACATCTTCGTCGTAATCATTTGTTGCTTGGGCTTATAAGAGCATTTGGCCATACGAACTTCGGTTGATATAACTTCACTGATATTATCATTTTTCATGTAAAACTTTTGATGCACACTTTTCGTGTTTACCGCAAGTGTATGAGTTAAGTTATAATATAAGATGGTTGATAGCACCTAAAATGTGCTATGTTGTAACACCCTACTTTGTAGACCTAAGTGCTTAAGGGCTTATAAGGAAAGGAAGTAAGACAAGAGAGGTGAAATTTAGATCACAAGTCTGTGGAGTTGAATCGGTTAAAGGTTGACCGGTCAACTTCACCATCTTCATTTGGGCACAGGAGGAAGAACCATAAGGAAAAAAAAAAAAAAAAAAACCAGTTGCTGCTCTGTTTTCCTTCTTCATGAACATTTCTCAGTTTTCTTCGAAATTCAGCCAAATTACAACTCGATACATCTCAAACAAATTACAGACTCTTCCCAACTCATTAATGAGCAAAACGCCCATATTAATTACAACAATTGACCACAAATTGAAAGGTAAAAAAAAATGCCAAAGCCAAAAAAACCAATTTAGCTCCCATAAACATTCATCTCATGAATTAAGTCCCACAAAAGCAAATTGAGTGAAATTAATTAGCTCTGATACCAATTGATGGATAAATGAGCATGCAGAAAAAGTTAATTTGATCAATTTTTATTCTAAGATGCTCAATTTCAAAGATTAAACATGCAATTAAAAAGAAAAACCAAAATTTCAAGAACACTTAACCTTGAAGCTCCAAATGCTTCTTCAATTCTTGATGAATTTCAGCACCACTTGGTTGTAAACTACCACAAGAGTCTTCTCTACTATTCTCTAGGCTTAGATTGGATGGTGCGATCCATAATTTGTGGTGAATTTGAGAAAGAATGAAGGTTGGGAAGAGGATGAACAATGGATGGAATTTTGCAAAATTAACCCTTAATTTCACAAAATTTTTAACCATTTTTATGTTAAAATCATCTCTATTTATTAAAGAATAACATGCAATCCAATTGCATCAAAATTTAACAACACAAAATGGTTAATTTGTTGGTTAATTGTGAAGAAGACAACTAAGCTCCTAGCTTAGTTAGTGGGAAAATCCAATCTTCAAAAATCAATTTTCAATGAATTTTCAAAAATTAAATTAAAATTGATTTTTAATTTCAAAAATAGTTAAATAAATAAAAAAAATTTAATATTTAAATAATTAAATATAATATTATTTTAATATTAAATAATAAAATAATATTATTTTTCTACTTGTCCCGATTTTTCTAAAAAAAAAAAAAATCGATATGAATCCCTATTCATATGATTAATATTTAAATCATATTTAAATATTATAATTAACTTTATTTGTCCTTTTAATTTGTAATTAAACGTCGATATATCGTATATATCTGACTTTCATTCCTTAAGCCAAGATTTGAAGGATTCAAACTTATTCACCACGCTATCTAAGATTTTGGTCCATTTATGAGCTAGTAGAGGGACCTAATGGACCTATAGATCCAAAATTGTTTCCCAGATAGTTTTAGAGGGAATAATGTTCACAGTGCAATCTCTATTGCATGCCCTAACCAGAGTATGGCAATGATGTGGCCATGTCTAACAAAGTACTCATCATTAACATGACGAAATCTAACAAGGTCAACTTTCTTCTTTTGAAGCATAATTTCATTCAAATTGTATCTAATGCTTAAGGTTGAGATATAATCTTAATTTCTATCAATTAGACTTAGTATTGAGATTTATGTACTTTTATGAACTGATCATAATGTCTTGATAGACTTGCCTAATTGATTTAAACTGTAGTCTAACTTCTTTGAACTCTTCAAAGAAAGGACTTAGGCTACATTAGATAAAGATACTGATACACTAAATATTCATCAATCCAATTGATGAAATATTTACGATGTTTTTTTGACTTTTACATTAACCAAACCTCTTAGGTCAAAATGTGTAAGTCAAATGCGTTCTTTGGTCTTTTGCCTTATCCAATAAGGTCTAATAACTATCTTGCATAAAAGACAAGATTTTTAGACAGGTAAAATAATTTAACTCTAACTCTTAGAGAATTACGTGTACTATTCATTTTATAAAATTGATGATAATCAACTTTAATTACCAAAACCAAATATCTTTTAGGAGAAAATAGTTTGTCTTTCGATAATGGATTCAATAATTCTGAATATCGTAGTGTAGTGTTTGCATATGTTAAAGATTTTAACACATACTAACTGTACGTATTTAGGGCTGAACATATTTTCAAACAATTTTCACAAATATGCTTTATTACATAAAACATTCATACCTTATGAATTAATTAGTAATAAAGTTTTGACAAATTGAATTTCTCTTATGGTGATGAAATCACCACATTCAGCATAAGTATCAAATATGACATCTCAAGTCTCCTACTACACTAACTAAGATGGACTTCCTAGTACCAAACACGTAGAAACAATTCTACATTATTAAGTATTTTCCAAGAATTACAATTTGATTAGAATGAAGAAAAATTTGATAGTGAATTCTTATTCAACTATCCAGGTGCGAATCTCTGCCTTCCTCGAGCTTCTTGGACGCAGGGCTAATAGTCTGAAATGAAATACAACTAATTTTCCCCTCTGACAGCAAGGTTTGGACACAACCCTATACCTTGGACTCAAGGCTGATAACTTGAAGGCAAGGTGCAGTTTTCCAACAAGGATTCAGCTCCTCTGGCTTCACCCTTTGGACACAAAGATCTACCTTATGCAAACACCTTCTGAAAGGGGACGGAAGCAGTGCCGAAGCAAAACCGCCACGAGGCCAAGCATGAGTCTCACGGTGTGAATCTTACTAGAGAATGTAAGAGAGACGACATATCATATACATCTATTCTCCCACTAAGTATTTTAAAATATGGGTTTCATTACTTAGAAAAACTTAGGCTAAATAATTTATCCGAGTTTTAATTTGTTTGCCCAAACATAACTCTTATGTTTGGATAGTTTCCAATAATGTGAAACAACCCAAGTTTATTAAACTCTTTAATAAACTAGTCATATTATGTTCTAATAAAAAAGTTTGACTAATTCAGTTCCCAGGTCAGTTCCCAGGTAGGGGTGTTTCGTTACCGTCAGCTTAAATACCCGGTCTTAAACAGAACCTTCCTTAGACATAGTTCCCTTACAGGCAACATTTTATTATTAAATCTTTTAATTTTTCCATTTTAAACCATTTAAAATAAATTAAAAGATCTATTTTAATCTAATCTCATTGAATAAAGCATGCAATTTACTTTATTCTAATCTAATCAGAATTTTAATAAGGATAAATCAAAATTTCAAACTGTATAAAAAATTGAATTTATTTTGTCTTTATCCAAGTAAGATCCTAATCTCATTAGGCAAGCATGCAATATTCCTAATCTTATTAGAAAAATAAAAAGATAAAACTAAAATGAATTAATTGTATCTTTATTTAAGCAAAATCCTAATCTCATCAGGCAATCATGCAATATTTCTAATCTCATTAGAAAAATGTAAAGATAAACTAGAATTTTAAATAATTTAAAATCAAACTAAATTTATCTTTATCTAAGCATGCAATCTTACTTAATTCTTCATTTAATTATCTAATATAAAAATTATATTTTAATTAAAGAAGAATCTCTACATAAATCTCTACAACAATTTAAATATAACACTTATATTTAAAATTAAAGAGAATCTCTACATACATTTCTATGAAAATTTAAATATAACACTTATATTTAAATAAAAGAGAATCTCTACATGCATGTATTTAGGAATTATCCTAATAATTTAATATAACAATTATATTTAAAATATGCATGATATACTTAACCTGTGGTGGGATTTTAATCTAAATGGCATATTGTATGCAACATTCATTTTAATTTAAAACATACATCTCATGCATAATTAAATTAAATAAAGTAAAATTGACCGGCATATTTGGCATATCCTAGAAATTAAAGGTTCACTTGCGTTTCTGGTCGTTATGCGTCCATGGAGAATTTAGGTTCATGCGTTCACTTATGTCGATGCATCCATATGTTCTAACGCATCGTCCTCCATTGAGCGGATGTCAACATGTCACAGGTTGCCAATGCATAGTCCTACATTAAGAATCTACAGCTTGCTCGGGTTCCTGCGTTAAAACATGTGTTTCAGGCTCAAAAAGCTATAAAATAATTATCTTTATCAATTTACAAGAGTAGAACACATAGGAAGATTTATCAATAGAATTTAACATCAACTACTGCATGATTCTCTATTTAATCTCTATTTTCCTAAGAGAAAGGCTGTAATAACTTGTATTTCTACAAGTTATCAGGCCCCTTATTCAAGACCCGAAATCAGCACTTAAGGGAACTACTCATCTACTTACCCTATCTGAGAAGGAGTGAATTTCATCTTGTGAAGTTATGTTTCCAGCTTCCCATTTAGTCAAACCTCAAAAATGGTAGGCTTATTAAGTCGGCAACTTGAGCCACTCTCACCCATGCAAAGCAAAGGACTGACCTCACAAACAGGAGCTCATAAGTCACTCAGGATTAAGATCGAGTCCAACATGATCATCCTATGAAATATTAATCTCATGAATTAACGAATTTACAAAGAGAGTAAATATTTCGTGGTCCGGTCTTATACAAACTCTTTGTATATGATACCCTCACTCACATGTCTCCACGTGAACAGTTTGGATCAAACCGTATGTAACTATTATAAAGTGAGTCGTATCCATAGTGTCACCAGGATAAGGCAACCTTATCCATGTACTATAGACCTTTTGGTTATTTCTTGAACATGATCGACCAGTATGTCAACTATATACATGTTCAAGACTTCATGCAATAACCTTGGATTTTTCTATTGATGCGCACTTTGAGTGTTAACCGCAAGTGTACGGGTCAAGTTATAATATAAGACGGTTAAGTCCGAATATCGTTCCACTGAAGATCCAATTGTGAAGGTTTAAGTTACTTAGCTATTCTAGAGTTGAATCAACTTTATTTGAGGATTGAATTTGAAAATTATGAGTTATGGAAAATATAAATCAAATAAGGAAAGTATTAAAGTGAGAAACATAAGAGTCAAAGAGAGTTCTAGGGTAATGAATCCTTGTTTATTTCATCATGCAATATTATAGATTTCATGGATTTTATTGTCATTCATATGCCTAAGTCTAGAAACTTAATTCCAAGTTATTTTCTCTCAAAAACAACCCTTTCTCATGCAACTCGATTGATTATTAATCTCTTAAAACCAATACAAAATTACATGGCATTAAAAATAGTCTTTAACAACTTTTATTGTCAACCTAACTACTCTCGTGATAGATTAACAACAATTCATTGTTATGGATCAAGTTAAACATACAATCTCTCAATCATACATCTAACCTAACATGTGAAGATGGCCAATCCACAAGAATTAAACACAATAATAATGAAAAGCATAATCATTCCAACAAAACCATGAAAGTCTACAAGATCAACATAATTTCATAAACAAATCATCAACACCCTAAAACTAAAGAGTTTAGCCACTCATAGCTTGAAGCAACATGTTTGAGCAAAATAAACAAAGAAAGAGTGTAAAGAAAGGGAAACTCTACTGAAAAGAGGCTTTTGATTGAGGTAGCACTGTCACGATCTCCTTGGCTCTCACGTCGGAATTTGAAGGGCACCACGACTATCTCGAACTCTTTTCCTCTTCCTTGCAACTAACCCACTCTTTGAACTCTCACTCAATTCCCTCCTTTTTGTGCCTCTTTAGGCCTGCACTTCCTTGATTTGATTTTTTTTTCCTTAGGGCTGCTGGAAATCCCCAAATTTATAGAGTTTGGCCGCCCAAAAATTTACCAAAAATAACAATTTTTCATTTAAGGAAAACTGGCGCAGCGGCGCTATTGAAAAATCTGGGACAGCGCCGCGACGCTATTGGAGAGCGCCGCGGCGCTAGGGCTGCAATTAGAAAAGCCAGCTCTCGGGTTTTAGCACCGCGGCAGCGCCGTTCAAGCGCTGCGGCGCTGCCCCAATTTCTGCCATTTTGGGCTTTTCAGCTCTTTTTCGCGGTATTCTTGCTCGGTTTTAATCTTTTAGTCTTTTCTTCTAATTTTCCTCATTTTAACTTGAAAACCACTAGCAAACAAGTGAAATCTAATATAAACTCCCTTAATTTGAGAGAATAAAAAGCACTTTTCAAGTGCTTATCATCTATAAATGGATGAATTAATATTGCATAATTAATAATTAAATTAATTAACTAATCAATTACGAGGCTTTAGGGCACAAATCGCAACAGTTTTAATGTCAGTCAGTGTCGCGGCGCCATCTTTCCTTATTTGAAAATTCTACATTTTTTGAAAGAATTCTTAGTGGCCAACTCTTTAAATTGGAGGGTTTCCCGCAGCCCTAAAGACATCCTGAGACACAAGAAGAAGAGAATTGAGAGAAAATACATTAGAGAGTTCAAAGAGTGACTGAGCTGCAAGGAAAAAAGAAAAGAGTTCGAGAGAGAGTCGTGGTGTCGTTCAAGTTCCGCCGTGAAGACCAAAGACATTTTGATGGTTCTTCCTCAATTTAGAGCTCCTTTTCAGTAGAGTTTTCCTTTCTTTACACTCTTTCTTTGCTTATATTATTACAAACATGTTGCTTAAAGCTATGAGTGGCTAAGCTTTTTAGTTTTAGGGTATTGATGAATTGTTTATGAAGCTATGTTGATATTGTAGACTATTCATGGTTTTATTATAATGATTATGTTTTTCTTTGTTATTGTGCTTAAATTCTCGTTGAATGACCATGTTTGAATGTTAGGTCAGATGTATGGTTGAGATAATTGTATGTCTAACTAGATCTATAACAAAGGATTGTTGTTAATCTATCATGAAAATAGTTAGGTTAACAATAAAAGTTGCTAAAGATTACTCTTAATGCCATGTAATTTGTATTAGTTTCAAGAAATTAGTAATCAATTAAGTTACATGAGAAAAGGTTGTTTTTTAGAGAAAATAATTTGGATTTATGTTTCTAGACTTAAGCATATGAATTGCAATAAATTCCATGAACCCTAGAATATTGCATGATGAAGTAAACAAGGATTCATTACCCTAGAACTCTCTTTCACTCTTGTGTTTCTTATTTACTTGCTTTCTTTTTAAGTCTTTCTAAAATCACAACTCAAGATCGAATCCTCAAATAAAATTGATTCAATTCTAGAATAACTAAGTAACCTAAACCTTCCCAATTGGATCCTTAGTGGAACGATATTCAGACTTAACCATCTTATATTATAATTTGACCTGTACACTTGCGGTAACACAGAAAGTGTGCATCAATACCTTGGACAATGTTCTGTTCCTCGTGAAAATTCACCAATGATATAGCACACTATTGGGAGTGGCAATGGGTGGGATTCTATATCATTAGGAATGTCTTGATAAAATCCAAATTGCTTGCCGAAGCGATAAGGACTATACAATTCAATAATTCAGGTGGCTCCACATTGGGACAATAGATAACATGATCACTGCTAAAAAAATATGAAGACTTGTTAAATGATAGATTTTCGTTATTAGTCATACGATCATGTTTGTTCCTACTTTGAATGTTCATATGCCATTGGATTCTATCACCTTTGTGGATCAATTCACGAGCGTCATGTTCTCCAAAATAAACTGAACCACCTTCACCAGAAAAGTTGACCATTTTGGACCCCGAATATCCATAGGAATGGGATAATATGTGTTAAAATAGTGAGCCAACAGCCACATACATATTGCATGGGAAAAAAAAATTCCAAACGTCCGATCAGGTTTGTGGCTTCAATTATCATTCCCAGACCATAATAGATGTTTGCCAAAACTTGGATGGCAAGGCTAAAAGTATTTTCTTTAGTCATCAAACTAACAATTCTAAACACTCGGTGTAAATCCTACTTTCATTTGTAAGTGTTAAACATAAGTGCGTTGTACCGAAGTGCACAAGGTTGTTTTTCTCTTGTAGATCAAAGGAAGAAGAGGAGAAAGTGGATTACTTATTTAATTATTAGTTTATTTACTTATCTATTTATTTGTTTATTTATTTAAACTAAAGAAAAGAAAGAAAGAAAAGGAAAGGAAGGAAAAGGAAAAAGGAAAGAAAGGAAATTATAAAAAAAAAAAAAGAAAAGAAAAAGAGAGAGAAAAGTGGAGTGGAAGGAGTCGGTGGAAGAAGAAATTAAATGGGTGAGTTTGCCGACAGATTTTCTTCCATTTTCCAAGCTCAAATTGATTCGATTCTTCACTTAGGTGTCGAAGGGTGGTAGAAGAAGAGATCTAGGGCAATTTCGTGTGGGATTTTGGCCAGTTTCATGGTAGAAGTGAAGCTGAAACAGAAACTTTGATTGCTGTCGTGCAGTCTGAATAAGGTTCGGTGTTTGGTGAATATCGAGCGGAAGAGTTAGAGTTTGAAGCTGAAATTTTGACATTAGTAAGTTAACTCAATTTCTAACAACTCTTGTGAAGGATAGTTGAGCTGAATATGAAGAAAAACATGTTAAACTTTAGGTGGAACCGACTGATACGAATTTCTTGACTGATCTGGAGCAAGGTGAAGTTAATTGGGAATATTTGTCGAACGAAGAAGAGTTAAACTTTAAAATTTTAAGGTAAGCTAGAAAGCATATTTATCTACAAGTTTATACAAGGGAAGAAGTTCTAATTCGGGCTTGAACTGTGACTTTTAACAGCTAGAAGTTCGGGAGGTAGCGAGATTAACAGCAAAAAGAAGTAGGTCTTGCTGGAAAGGTTAAGCGTGAAGGAGCGAGAGTGAGACTAGTCTCGCTGGTTAAAATTATCTCAAAAATCTCTTTGGGTTGTGGCTCTCGCTGCTCTCGTTGCTCTCGCTCCTCCACAATCTCACTGGTATTATTGGTTTTTGGCTTGTTTTGCTGATTTAGTCTCGCTAATTGCTTAAATCTTTATCATTAATGAACATTTAAATGAAGTATAGCCTCAATTGAGTATTTATTCATGGAATATAGTCTCGGTGATGATTTTCTTTAGGTAGTTTTGTCTCGGGGATGAATATTAGACATGTCTAAAGCTTGTTTCTTATGTAAAAAGAAATGTTAAAGAAATCTAACAAAAGAAAACGTATTATTTCAGGCCAAGAGGAGCTGGGGAAGGTGTATAATCCGCTCAAGGCCTTGGACAAGTTGTGAGTGACTCTCGATTCTAAAAGAGTTTATTACAAGCATAGTTTCTTGTTTGAATGTATGTTTAAAACTTGACTATATGGTACATTTCCATGAGTTTTAAGTGAATGTCTTGTGCTATATAATGAGATGTATTTGAAATATATACTGGCTGTGCTATGAGTTTGAGTAAAGCATGCGGTTTATGATTAATGAAAGCATTTAAGCATGCAAATTGTGTTGAGATGAAAAAAATATCTTAAACTCATGAATCTACGTTATGTTATAATTTTGTTTAAATGTCTCCTAGTGCCGAAGGACTCGGAGAAGGCATATGGGTAAAGTATGTATAAAAATGACTTCCAATGCTAAAGGACTCGGAGAAGGCATATGAGTAAATTATGTATGGAAATGACTCCCAATGCTAAAGGACATTGAGAAGGCATATGGGTAAATTATGTATGGAAATGGCCCCATGCTGAAGGACTCAGAGAAGGCATGAGAGTGGCCCGGAATTTAGGGACCCTGTACTAAAGAACTCAGAGAAGATACTCGAGTGACCCTGATAATGAAATATGTGTATAGACGTTGGGTGTGTTGAGAATACTCTGCCTTAACTAAGGTTAATTCAACGTTGAGTAGCATTGAGCCTAGCTCCGCCTCAACAAAGTAAAAGTTTTAAATAAACTAGTGTATGTGTATTTGTTCCACAGATGATTATGTATGTTTAAGCTATAAGTTACTCACGTTATTGTTAGATATGGCTGGAATCTATGTTTTGCATACATTGTTTAAGGAAAACTTAAAATTAGTCACTCACTGGCGTTTTAGCTCATGTTTTCCTTGTTTCTTTGTTTTCCAGGAAGCGAGTGTGTCTGGGGTGCTTAGCCTACAGAAGATACTCGTCTGGGCCCGTCTTCAGAGTCTAGTAACTTGATAATTGTAAATCTTGAACTTAAGTAAATGTTGAACATATAGTGAGGGTTTAAGGAGTCATGTGTAGTAGTTGTAATTATTAGACACTTTGAGATAGCTGGATTGATATGACAACTTAACCCTGGTTTAGTTATAATGCTAAATTATTGTATAACTGTTTATTAGGTATTGGTTAAGATTTAGGATTGGCAGTAGATCTCATGAGATGGTCGATGTCTACTATATTCACACCCACTCCTGGGTTAGGAGAGTACCAAGGATGGGGTGTGACACTCCAGGACGAAAGAAAACTCCTTTCTGAGGAAACATGAAAAGGTATAACCAACAAGAAAGAAAAGTGACCAAACATGTCTTAGCTCACAAATTGTCTCCTATTCCAAGTTTTGTGAAGAGCATGTTTTCTCTACTGACATTTAAGAAACTTGATCCCGGCACCAGTTGGATTATGGGTAGACCTAGAACGGGAAGCTTTCTTCGATTTTCTCGCAAGAGGTTTGTCATACTTTCAAGCACCAAGGAACCAAAACGAGATCCAAGAGTTGATAGTCAATCGAGAATCACTTTTAGAGGATGTGCTACGATCGTTCGTCGTGGATGTCACACGATCATCTTTTTGCAAACATACTATGGAATGGTACGCCTAGAAATGTTTTTTATAAGTCTATGGGAGATATCTTGTCTTCTTTTGAGAGCCAATTAATTCTCTAAAATAGGGAATAACTTCTTTCTAAAAGTTTCCCCAAAGGACCACAAGTCCCACAAAAAAATTGATAGTTCGCTTGCCATCGTGTGGAGAGTGTTAGTTGAAGGACACCAGGCTTCGCAAAAGGCGCGAACAATATCGCTGTTATGATCATAGGTATACATAGAAGCCATCACTGCTCCGAACAAACGGATATCATAGAGAACTCGCTTGTTTCAGGTAACTATCAATTCTAGCCACTCCCAATAACAATCAGTAAAAGAGAACTCTCTAGGGACCTTCACTATGACGGCACTAAGGTCGGGGTTAATGAGACACTAAAATTGAAGCCCTTAATCATTTCTTGCTTCATTTGTACCTATATAAAAAAAAAAAAAATCTACCTTTTGCAAATATATGTGGATGTCGGCAGGGCATAAAAGCACTTCTTCAAGCTGCAATTTACTAGAGTTTAAATCCTGTTAAAAAAAAAAAAAAAAAAAAGCAAGAGAGCAAGTTAGTAAAAAATAATAATAAAAAAAAAATCTCAAGGATAAAAAAAAAAAAAGAGAAAAAGAAAGAAGAAAGAAAATATACTGAAAAAAAATAGAAGACATAGTATAAAAAAAAAATAATAAAAGAAATAATAAAAAAAGGGACAAAAGAACATGTGGAAAGAAAAATGAGTCGGAAATTAAAAAAAAAAAAGAAAAAAAGAAAAAAAAAATAGAAAAAAAACAAATT
>QLSR01000100.1:3642560-3699402 GCA_031780015.1 Citrullus colocynthis | reverse complement strand
AAAAAAAAAAAAAAAAAAAAAAAAAAAAAAGTCGACTGTTGAAGTAGTTACCTTGGTCAGACTAGAGTTGAAAAAGAGTATATGTGTCAATCCAATTTATAGGAGCGATCAAAATCCTAATTAATTTAGATTTTCAAAATCTTTAAAAAAAAGAAATTGGATTTAAACTTGATTATCTCATATGTTTAATTCGAAATTGTGGAGATTTCAAATAAAATTTAAATAGATGAGCCTAAATCAAAGTCAAATTAATTCTAAAATTTGGAGTTATTTCAAATTTTGCTCCAAATTCAACTTATTTAAATTTGACTTTTCATTACAATTTTTTTTTTTAACATATTCAAAATTTTGTTCTAAATTTAATTTATCCAAATTGAACTTTATTCCCGTATAAAATTAAATTTTAAAAAACTCTCAAATTCATCTCAAATTAAAGTTTGGTTATATTCCAAATTTTTATCCCAAATTTAAATAATCCAAACTTAAGCCTTTATACTCAAGTCAAATTAAATTGTGGATACTACCTAAAGTTTATATCAAATTAAAATTTGGTCATATTCCAAAATTTATCCCAAATTTAAATTATTCAAATTTAGAGTTCTTTCTTCAAAGCCAAATTAAATTGGGAATAGAGTCTCAAATTTACCTATGTTAAAATTTGACCATATTCCAAATTTTATTCCAAATTTAGGGTTCTCTTCTCAAAGCCAAATTAAATTGAGGAAAGTCTCAAATTTACTTCTGAGTTAAATTTTGGCTATATTTCAAATTTTATCCCAATTTTATCTCAAATTTAAATCTAACTCATGCACTAAATTAATAGTTCGGTTAATTTGACACATCAAGTAGAGTCAAACTCAAGAACATATAACTAGTATTTTGATTCCAACTTTATCTTTTTCGAGATTCACCCACCTACATGTGCATAAATCTCGAAAAGGAGCATTTGTTGAAGGAGAAATTTTGGACCAATCACAAATTGACATGTTATTTTTCAAATTAATGACAAAATCACAAATAATTGAATTTAAGACCAATTAAAAGTTGACACGTGTCCCAAATTGAAATCGAATACATAAATTGGCAAATCATGTTAACACGTGTTTTTGTCTTGACCGTTGGATTAAATATAACAATTTAGTCCAATTTGATATTATTATTTGGGCTAAAATAGAAGTGAGCCCTAAAATAGGCTTAATTTGGCTCAAAGGCCAATGAAGGCCTAAGTCCAATTTATTAGGCCCAATGGCCAGGTCCATGGACCAACCAAACCCAAGCTTACAAAGCTCACTTGAAAACTCTATAAATAGAAGAGTTCTCTTTCTTTCTGGGGTCAAAAAATTCTACATTTAAAGAACTTAGAGAGAATTCTCCCTACAATCAAAAGACTCTCTAACTCAACTCTTTGGAAACAAACATTATTCCAAGACTCCAACTTCAAAAACATCCACGTGCCCCACTTCCGTACATTAAGTATAGACATTCAACTAAGTGAGAATCAGAGAATCAAGTACTAGAGATTGAACCACAGCCACATCAGATCTACATCAACTTAAGTTCAAATCCATGAATCAAGTTTATCCGGAAACCTCGTGCGTAAAGATATATTAATTTTTTTTTTCTTTTTAAAGTTTGGTTTTACTTATTAAACACAAAGTTAAATTTGATGTTCAATATAGAATTTAACTTTTCATATTCATATGTAAGAAACGCATTAGATGCAAAATTGATATTTTATAAATCAATTAAACACAAAAATAAACTTGAGAATCAATTATACATTTTTAACATTTAGGAACTATATAAACACAAATCTAAAAGTTCATGGGCTAAACTTCTAGCGTTATACTCAACTGTATTCCTCACATAAATTTATGGATCCATCACGGATCACAAGATTGTTTGAGTATGCCCCCTCCATTGCACATCTAACAAATGCATCAACCAAAACAACGTGCAACATGCACATGTAAGAATCTAATTTAGGAATGTTAAAGAAACTTTCTTTTGGACCACCAACTCTCCTTGTATTTTCATATAAAGCCTAAATTGTCATTTGATGAAAAATATTAATCACACTTAATTTATAGTTCCAACTCCTTTTGGGTTATTTTCGGGTTGTATATATCTTTATCAATTGAATTGTTTCTTTTATCATTTTCAGTTTCATTTGGTAACAATTTCCTTTTTTGTTTTTTGTTTTAAAATTTATGCTTTTTTCGACTCAATTTTGCCATTTTGATTTCCAACTTTGTTAAAAAGACATTGGAATTCCTAATAAAATTTTAAAAATCAAAACAAGAATTAGGAATTTTAAAAACCAAAACAAGCTTTTAATTCTGTTTTTTTTTTTTTTTTTTTAAAAAAAATTTTTTTTGTTTTTTTTTTTTTTTATTTTTCCTTTTTTTCTTTTTTTTTTTTTATTTTTCCTTTTTTTCTTTTTTTTTTTTTATTTTTCCTTTTTTTCTTTTTTTTTTTTTATTTTTCCTTTTTTTCTTTTTTTTTTTTTATTTTTCCTTTTTTTCTTTTTTTTTTTTTATTTTTCCTTTTTTTCTTTTTTTTTTTTTTTTTTTAAAAAATATCTACATGTCTTAGTTTTTTAAACATTAGTAGATTATGGTATCTCACCTTAACTTAATAAACAATGAAACAAAATGGCAGCACAACTTCGAACAAATTCTCTTGGTTTGTCTCCTATAATTAGGATTACAAAAAAACAAACCAAATAAATTATATAGTACCGAGCCTTCCTTTTGATATTCATATTTATAGATAGTTTTGGGACTTAGGTTGATCACATCCTCCAGCCCCTACCATTTTTCTCTATCTCCTTTTAACTCTTCGTAAGGTTAATTACCACTCCATTCTTTTTTTTTATTATTTTATTTATTTTATTATTTTTATTTCTTCCTTTCTTCCTTTTTTTTTTTTTTTTTTTGGTACTTTTTCATCTCTTCTACTTCTTCATATTCATTGTTGTCTCTGCCTCTTTGATATTTACTTTGAAGGATCTATTCATTTACATATCCAATATATTTATTTGTTTTCTTATTTTTATTTTTATTTATATTGCTGCAATTTTTTTTTTCCGTGTAGAACTATTGTTTTAATTATACAGACTTTCCTTTGTCTCTTGAAGTTGTGTTTTTTCTGTGCAAAAATCAGATCATTCAAATGAAATGATCTTATTAAAAGTATGCAATTTACAAAACAAAAAATTAAATAGTTCTCAAAGTAAAGTAGGAGTAAATTTTATTTTGTTTTTGACAATTATTCAACAAAAGCAATAGCAAGTAATTTGTTATATCAATTTAGTCCATATATTTTGATAAAATTTTATAAATGGTTCATTTAGTCGTAATTCAATGTTTTAGACTTCAATTTGCCATAACTAAAGAATAATTTTTGTTTTTTTGTGCAGGCAATGATTACTATAGCAATAATAGGAGTAGCATTTGCAGTGGGAATTGTTGGATGGGTTTATGTATCGCTCAAACCTCCAATTCCAAGAATATGTGGAACACCAAATGGGCCTCCGGTAACTTCACCTAGAGTGAAGCTCAACGATGGCAGACATTTAGCCTACAAAGAATTTGGAGTTCCTAAGGAAAAGGCTAAATACAAGATCATTATTTCACATGGCTATAATGCTTCCAAACATATGCACTTAGCTGTTTCTCAAGTATCACACTCTTATTCTTCTTCTCTTACACTTATCAATGTATTTTTTTTCTAACAATTTTGGAAGTTCATTCATTCGGAAATTTGGTGGCATGGAAAGTTCAAGAATAGATACAAGACCTTCTGATTTAACATAAATAATAAATCATAAGTGTTCATTAATGTTAACTTTGACTATGTGATAAACGGAAAAAAAGGGATGTATTAAATAATGTTCATATTGGAATGTCGGGAATTCATTATTCGGGCCACCAAAATCTAAGTTGTATTTATATCTATTTTATTTATGATTTTGGCTTAAGGGTTTAGAGGGGTGTGCTACATAAACTCTCTCTCTAACTTTACTGGAGTCTCTAATTCTGTAATATGATATTTTCTTTTCAATAATTAACTGTTCTCTCTCTCTGCATGTAGACGTAGCTAACATACTGTTAATGAACCATGTAAATCTATGTGTCGATTCTCTACTCTTTACATTTTTTGTTTTCTTTGTTTGTGATTTATGAATTAATGATTACAGGAATTTATGGAGGATTTTCAAGCATATATAGTATTATATGACAGAGCTGGTTATGGAGACAGTGATCCATATCCATCACGCTCAGTAAAAACAGAAGCATTTGACATTCAAGAATTAGCAGACAAATTGGAGCTTGGAAGAAAATTTTATGTAATTGGATGTTCATTGGGAGCATACCCTATTTGGGGTTGTCTAAAATACATTCCACACAGGCATTATTTTAGTTTCTTTGCAACATTGTTAATTATTATTATTATTTTTCTTATCACTTTAATCGAACCTTAAATCGAGCTAATTCATTTGTAGGCTCCTAGGAGCTTCCTTGGTAGTTCCTTTTGTGAATTATTGGTGGCCTTCCATTCCGTCAGCTTTATCAACACAATCTTTTAGGGAGCTTCCTCGATCTTTTCAATATACATTTGGAATTGCACATTACACACCATGGTTATACCATTGGTGGACCAAACAGAAATTGTTCCGATCACTAGCGGTTGAGGTTTTGTTCACTGATTCAGATTTAGAGTTATTAAAGGAGATATTGGACTGCCCAACTATTGCTCTGGTAACTTTCTTCTTCCAAATAAATTTTACAATTTTTTATTCACATTTTTTAAGAAAAAATGTATTCGTTGCATTCTTTATTTTACAAATTTAAGTGTGAGTTTGGTATGACTTTTCCAAATAGTGATAAAAAATTACATTCATGTACTTAAGGTTAGTGGTGTTTTGGTTGCATAGTACATCAAGAAGACAAAATAATTCTAAACGCACTTAAAAGTATTTTAAAACTTCATATAGCGGATGAAGTAGTTAATTACTTTGCAGCGATTTGGTTTAGTTTGGTGTTGTCTAGAGCATTTAGAAGATTATATAGCTTAGCTAAGATCTTGTTTGGTTGGTGCCTCCAAGGTAAATGTAAAGTGATTTCGTCAAATGCTCTCTCGCAATGATTGGGAGTGTTTCCAGAACGGGTTATTTTAGCAAAATTGGTTTATTAAAAAAGTGTTTTTAATGTTTGATTCTATATTGTTAAAAGTGATTTTGTACAATCAAAACCGATTTTCAATGACTCAGGGTATGTTTGGGATTGACTTTTTAAAATAACTGTTTTGAGCTAAATTATTTAGGTCTCACATTTGATAACCATTTAGATTTTTGGTTTTTTGGTTTTTGAAAACTAAGTCTATTTTCTTGTAATTTTTTTTAATTGTTTGCATATTTCTTAAGTAAAAGAGTTGGATTTTTATCAAAGATTCAAAAACAAAAACTATTTTTTTTTTTTTATAGTTCGCAAATTTTNTTTTTTTTTTTTTTTTAATATGAAACAATAGTAACTCATAAAAATTAACGAGAAATCACTTTTTAAGTGTCACAATCACATGACAAAGATTAATGAGAAATCACTTTTTAAGTGATTGACCAGAGAAGTAGGAGTAGAGAGTTATAAACTTCACTCTTCATTTAGCTCAAAGAGTTTGTGTGCTCCATGACTAAAAAAATATTAATTTTATGTCGATTACGTAACTCTGGAGAATTCACAACTTCACTCCTGACATCACATACTCCTACGTGATTTTGTGTATGTTTCTAAAATCACTTTCTCATAATTAGAAAACATCACAACATTAATGATATAACAATCATGTTTGAAAGAACATTTGATTTAGTTCATTTGTATGCCAAACTCCATGTTAAATTTCTATCTCTTCTTAAATTTTTGCTGCAGGACAAAATAAGGCAACAAGGTGAATATGAATGTCTTCATCGAGACATGTTGGTTGCTTTTGGAAAATGGGAGTTTCATCCTCTCGAATTGACCAATCCATTCACTGAGAATAAGGGGCGTGTTCATATGTGGCAAGGCAGTGCAGACCGTGTCATCCCTATCGAATTTAATCGTTTTATAGCACAGAGACTTCCATGGATTCAGTATCATGAGGTTCCTAATGCCGGCCATTTAATAGTTCATGAAGCTCAAAGCTTTAAAGCTATAATAAGGGCACTTCTAGCTGGATAACTTACTTTCTTCTTCTGCTATCACTTATTGTTCTTTGTGTTGTTGGTTTTGTGTGCTGTTGGACTATGTTAAGAAAGTTTTATGGTGAGACATCGTAATTAATGTGTTCAATTACAATTTTCTTTTTAGAGTTCCAAGTTCTTTCTATTTTTTTAAGGTACTTTACATATCATATTTTGTAAATTAGAAAAGAAATCCACAGACAAGAATATGACTTACATTAAGATGAACTCCCAAAATACAATGTTCCAATCCTCTAAACTAGAAACCTAGGCCTTACTATACCATGATGATGATGGAGAAGATAAAATCCGACATGTCTCTAATGATTACATGGAGAAAAATGAAGAAAATACAAGTAGAAAAGGTAAGAAATGTGGAAAATCAATTGGGAGCTTAATGGGAAAGAATGAGGAAGAAGAAGAGAGATATTTTGCCCTAAGAATACAAACAATATGTATAAAATGCATTGCATTGCATTACATCACGACCCTCATACCCTCAGGCTAGAGAACTTAGAGCATCGCATGGTACTGGCATACCGTCAACATCTGGATCGAGCTAAGGCGCTTCACCAATGTAATGCTTCCCTTGTTTTGCTCCTTTTTCTTGCTAAGTGCTCCATTTAAGTTTGGATTGCATCCAAATCGTCCTGAGGATTCCTTATGTTCGATAACATGTCCAAACACTAGAATAGACGTTAAATAACTTAGACCTAGCACGATTTGGACCAAGGAAGATAGTACATTTTGGGTGCTATCAGTTGGTCGATCAGTAATTGTTTAGAGATAGGATCCCAACAACGAAAACCTTTATGTTTAGTTCCATAACCAAGGAAACAACATAAACAGGCACGAGGTTCAGGTTTGGTATGCTCATGAGGATGTAAACAAACAAAACAGGCACAACCAGAAACTTTGAGTTGAGAGTAAGAAGGAGGAGTGCCATAGAGACGTTTAAAAGGGGAGATGTTTTGAAGAATTGAGAAAGGAAGACGGTTGATGACATAAACAAAAGTGAGAGCAGCTTCACCCAAAAACTTCTCACGACAAGAAACAAAGAGAAGTTGAGCATAAACAGAATAAAAAATATGACGAAGCTCCACCATTTTATTGAGAGGTGTGAGGACATGAGTATTGAACAAAATTGCCTTGTTGGCTAATGATAGAGAGAAGAATTGAGTCCTTGTACTCAATTTCAATATCTGTTACAAAGGACTTTGATTTGAGATGAGGTAAAATGACTTTTTTAAAACTATATCCACGTAAAGAAAAAATAATCATAAATGAATAAGACGAAGTATCGATAGACATTGTAGTGGGAGTGGGAGTAGGACCCCAAATATCATCATGAATTACGCCAAAAGGTATATCATAAGAAAAGGATGAATGATGAAAAGATAAACCAGGTTGTTTCGTAAGTTTACAATTTAAACTGTCAAAGGGAGAAAATTTTGAAACATTATTTAAATTGTCAATAGAAACTAACTTGTGAAGTTTTCCAGAGGAAGCATGACCAAGATAGAGGTGCCATTGATATATGGCAGAGTCAGTGACAAGCACATAGATAGATTGAGAAATAGGAAGCTGAAGAGAAGTTAACTCAATCATCCAACCTTGCATCCTGTACCAACTATTTGTTCCATTTGCGAATCCTTAACCTAACAACCACAAGGAGAAAAACAAAAAGTTAAACAAGATCACATAATTGACCAACCCATTGAAGATTAAAATTTAGATTGGGAACATGATTTGGAAGATTTAATGTTTGGCTGACAACAATACTGATATGGGAAATAGACATGCAAACATAGAATCAAGAAGGGCAGAGATGGAGGGTAGAGATGGAGCAGGAGTGGGGGAAGTCATCAGTGAAATATCATAGGTCATATGATTACAACAAGCATAATCAAGAAGGCCAAGAATTACCTGATTTTGTCCCCAAGGGAAGAGGAATTTGAGGCAATTACCTTTTCTACTAAATCTAGAATGTTATTGATTGGAAATCTAAGAGGAGAAGGGTCATTAGAGGAGGAGGCAGCAACAACAATAGATGATGAACTACTATTAGATAAGTTCCTACAAGAGAAATAATCTATGGGTATATTATTAGTTGCTAAAATTGATTGGATTACTCTTTCATAGCAAATCACTAAATTGAAATTTTTGTTTTTCCAACAATGTCAATTTTGTTCATTCAATTACTTGGTTTTAAGAAATTTAATGAGGATAATTTCAGTACTTAGAAATCAAATCTGAACACTATAATAGTAACGGATGATCTTAGGTTTATTTTAACAAAAGAATGTCCTCCAATTTCTAGCTTAGTAGCAAGCCGAAATGTTACAGATACAGAAAAAGTATGAAGAAGAAGAGAAAACTCCTCCTGTAAGTCTCAGTTGCAAGAAAAGAGTTATAGATACAGGAAAATGTTTCCACTGTTACGAGGATAGGCTTTGGGAAAGAAACTGCCTGAAGTTTCTTGCTAAGAGATAAGCTAAAAAGGAAAAACAAAGTAAATGTGATTTACTAGTTGTTGAAACATGTTTAGTGGAGAATGATAATTCTACCTGAATACTTGATTCAGGAGTCACTAATCATGTTTGTTCTTATTCTCAGTAAACTAGTTCTTGGAAACAACTTGAAGATGGCAAGATAACTCTCAGGGTTGGAGGAGATCATCTTGGCCAAAGCAATGGGAGATATGAAGTTTTTTTTCGGAGATAGATATATTTTACTTGAAAATGTACTTTTTGTTCCTAAGTGTAGTAGGAATCTAATATCTATCTCATGTTTGTTAAATCATGTATATAAAGTATCTTTTGAAGTTAATGAAGCGTTCATTAGTAAAAGAGGTATCAATATTTATTTTGCAACATTAGAAAACAACTTATAAAAGTTAAAACCTACCAAAGTAAAAGCTATTTTAAATATAGAGATGTTTCAAACAGCTAAAATACAAAATAAAAGGCAAAAAGTTTCTTCAAACGTCTATCTTTGGCATTTAAGACCTGGCCACATTAATCTCAATAGGCTTGGGAGATTGGTAAAAAGAGGACTTCTAAATCAATTAGAAGATAACTCTTTACCTCTATGTAAGTTTTATCTTGAAGGTAAGATGACCAAAAGATCTTTTACTGGAAAAGGTCTTAGAGCCAAAGAACCCTTAGAGCTCATGCACATAGACCTTTACAGTCCTTTGAATGTCAAAGCACGAGGAGGGTGTGAATATTTCATCACTTTTGTTAATGATTATTCGAGGTATGACTATGTTTACCTAATACATCATAAGTCTGAGACATTTGAAAAGTTCAAAAAGTACAAGGCTGAGGTTGAGAACCTATTAGGTAAAATTAGTAAAACACTACGATCAGATCGTGGTGAAAATTATATGGACTTAAGATTCCAAGACTATCTGATAGAACATGAAATTAAGTCTAAACTTTCTGCACCTGATACACCACAACAAAATGGTGTATCAAAAAGAAGAAACAAAACGTTGTAGACATGGTTCGGTCAATGATGAGTTATGCTTAATTTCCTCATTCGTTTTGGAGACATGCAGTAGAGACTGCTATGTATATTTTGAATAATGTTTCTTCTAAAAGTGTTTCAGAAACACCATTTGAATTATGGAGAGGGCGTAAAGGTAGTTTACGTCACTTCAGAATTTGGGGATGCTCAGCATATGTGTTGGTGCAAGATCCCACAAACTTAGAACGTTATTCAAAATTATGCCTATTTGTAGGATATCTCAAAGAAACGAAAGGTGGATTATTCTTTGATCCTCAAGAAAATAGAGTGACTGTATCGACAAATGCTACTTTCTTAGAGGAAAACTACATTATAGATCATCAACCTCGTAGTAAACTAGTATTAAGTGAAACTTCCAAAGAAACTATAGGCAAATCAACAAGAGTTGTTGATCAAGTCGGTCCTTCTTCAGGTGTTGAAAATCACATCCTTCTCAAAAGTTGAAAGTGCCTCGACCTAGTGGGAGGGTGGGTGAAAAGCGCTTGGAAAGTGCTTTTTTATTCTCTTAAATTAAAGGAGTTTATATTAGATTTCACTTGTTTGCTAGTGGTTTTTAGGTCAAAATAAAGAAAACTAGAATTGAAAGCAAAAAGAACCAAACTGAGCCAAAACCCAGTGAAAAAGAGAAGAAAATCACAAAATTGCTAGAAAATAAGGCAACACCGTGGCGCAGGTTCAACGCTGCCGCAATGCTTTTTCCCAAGAGCAGCATCCAACTTCAGCACAGCAGCATCGAAGCTATGTTGCAGCAAGATGCCAAGGGTAGGCTTTTATGATACATAGTGCCATAGCGCCATCCTACAGCTCGGCGACACCACCTTCGATGTTGGTCAGCGCTATCACACCCCCTCTCTGTTTACCTACTTAACCTGAAAGGAGATGTGAAAACAATATACATCACCCCTCTTGTGACACATATCGTCCCATCTCACATAACTTCCTGTACAAACATTTCATACGTATACATTCATGGAATTCAGCCATATTAACGCATGATCATAATATAATAATCTTTCCTGTACACAGTACACTTTTATAACATACTCTCTTATAACCCACTTATAAACAACAAAATCTACATGCCACCAGTACTAGGTTATTTACACGTACAACAACGAGAAAAGTAAACTGTTTCTGGAAACTCGAAGCTTAAGCAGGGCAAGTTGGAGTAGGCAATGCACCAGGAACGTCCATGCTACCTGGGAGGAAAAGAAAACATGGAAAACGTGAGCTAAAAGCCCCGTGAGTGACTAATTTTGTAAAACCATCTTTCATTCGAAAACCGGCATGTTAAAATCATAATAACACCATATACGTAAACGTAATTCAAATAATCATTTATGTAAAATCATAATTTTCAACAACGTAAACAAATCACATATGTTCATGCCAAAATGATCGTACACGAAAACAATTCGTTCTCAAAACATTCCCTTAGTCAGGGCGGAGCAAGACTCAACGCACCTGACGTTGCAACCTCTATGTGCACATAGGAATATCGCGGGTTGCCCAAGAACCTTCTACGAGTCCTTCAGTACCGGATCTCGGGGAAACTCACATGCCTTCTCATGTCCTTCAGCATTGAGCCTCCTTTAAAACATTTTAGAAACCAGTATTATACGTAAATAGTTCACATGAAAATCTTTCATGAAAATCAGATATATCACAATAAACAACATTTCAAGACATGCCATTCAACATCTTATAGAAAACGGATAAAACATGCCTTGTGAACAATATCATCAAATATCATGCTTTTCAAGAAAACAGTTTATCTCAAAGCCATATCTCATAAGAAAAACCAAACTAAACATTTTCAATAAATTCGTTTTCAAAGAAAGAAAAGTGTCATTCACAACTTGTCCTTAGGCCCTCAGCGGATTATATGCCTTTCCGAGTTCTTCTTGGCCTGTAAATACACATTTCTCACATTACGTTTTCCTTAAACTTCCTTTACATGATCATTAAATGTGCATACTTAAACTCTAATCATGATTTTCACCATCGAGATTCCCTTTCTTTTCTAAAATTCACATAAGCGAGATTCTATGTCACTAGCGAGATTACCAACGAGATTTCACCTTACTAGCGAGATTACTAACGAAAGTACACAACAGTTACATGACACTAGCGACACCAGAATAAGCGAGACTAGCGAGATTACCTGAGGAGCGACACCGAGCGAGAGCCAGCGAGATTTGTGTGAGAAAAACCTCCTTTGCACGACCAGCGAGACTAGTGTCGCTACTCACGCTCCACTTCCTCAGCGATACCCGCTCCCAAACGACACCTGACAGCAGAGTTTCCTCCTTTCCTTTCTGTTCTCAATTCTGCCAATTTAAAGTTATATTTTCAGCCTGATTTAGAACTTCTTTCTTTCTACAAACTTGTAGAGAAACATGTTTTCTAGCTTACCTCAAATTTTCGTGACTTAACTCGTCCTGGTTCGTCAGATATTGCAAGTTTTCTCCGCGCTACTTCAGATTACATAGAAATTTCGTATTAGTAACTTCCAGCTAAAAGTTTGCATGTTTCTAATCCATTTCAACTCAAGAATCCTTCATAAAAGTTGTTCAAAATTGAGTTAACTTACTAACCTTAAAATTTCAGCCCAAAATTCAATCTCTTCAGCTCGATATTTACCAAATACCAAACCTGGTTCGAGCTACACGACAGCAGATGAAGCTTCTATTTCAGCTTCAGTTTTACCATGAAACCGTCCAAAATCTTGCATGAATTTGCCGTAGAACTCTTTTTCAACCTCTCCATGACGTGCAGCTGAAAAATAGCATAGAAATTCGTTTGGAAATGAATAGAAATGAGTCGGCAACATTTTCCTTTCAAAATAAAAGCTATGACCGACTTCTCATCCTTATCTTCTCTTCTTCTTTTTCCTTTTCTTCTCTTTTCTTTTTTTCTACTTCCTTTTTCTTTTTTGTCTTCTTCCCTTTTAGTTTTCCTCTTCCTTCTTTTTTCTTTCTTTCTTTCTTTTTTTTTTTAATTTACAATATGAGTTATTAATACTAATTTGCTTAAAGCTTTTGAACGTGCTTACCAATTAGGTGCTTACAAGCGCCGTGACGCCATCTTTCCTTATTTGAAAAATCTATATTTTTGTAAAAATTTTTTGCGACCAACTCTATAAATTGGAGGGTTTCCAGCAGCCTTAAACACACAAAGAGACACAAGACGAAGAGAATTCAGAGAAAATTCATTAGAGAGTCTCAAAGAGTGAGTTAGTTGCAAGGAAGAGAGAAAAGAGTTTGAGAAAGAGTCGTGGTGCCGTTCGAGTTTTCGACGTGAAGACTAAGGACATCTTTGAGGTTCCTCCTCAATCAAGAGCTTCTTTTAAGTAGAGTTTCCCTTTCTTTACACTCTTTCTTTGCTGATATTGTTTGTGAACATGTTGCTTAAAGCTATGAGTAGCTAAACTCTTTAGTTTTAGGGTATTGATGAATTGTTTATGAAGTTATGTTGATATCGAAGACTATTCATGGTTTTGTCGTAATGATTATGTTTTTCATTGTTATTGAGCTAAAATTCTTCTTGAATGACCATGATTGAATGTTAGGTTATATGTATGGTTGAAATAATTGTATGTTTAACTAGATCTATAACAATGAATTGTTGTTAATCTATCATGAAAATAGTTAGGTTAACAATGAAAGTTGCTAAGGACTACTCTTAATGCCATGTAATTTGTATTGGTTTCAAGAAATTAGTAATCAACTAAGTTTAAGAAAATGTTCTTTTTGAAATAAAATAACTTGGATTTATGTTTCTAGACTTAAGCATATGAATTGCAATAAAATCCATGAACCCTAGAATATTGCATAATGAATTAAACAAGGATTCATTACCCAGAACTCTCTTTGACTGTTGTATTTCTTATTTACTTCCTTTCTTTTTTTAATTTTTTCAAAATCACGACTTAAGATCGAATCCTCAAATAAAATTGATTCAATTCTAGAATAGCTAAGTAACTTAAACCTTCACAATTGCATCCTCAGTAGAACGATATTTGGACTTAACCATCTTATATCATAACTTGACCCATACACTTGCGATAACACAGAAAGTGCGCATCAAATTTTTGGCGCTGTTGCCGGGGATGCAAAGAATGGTTTTATTTGC
Organism: Citrullus colocynthis; assembly: GCA_031780015.1. NCBI lineage: Eukaryota > Viridiplantae > Streptophyta > Magnoliopsida > Cucurbitales > Cucurbitaceae > Citrullus > Citrullus colocynthis. Next base: position 3,685,517 of record QLSR01000100.1, on the reverse strand, counting down.
TTAATATTCATTAGAATTGATAGATGTTAATTTGAGGTGTAAAATATTTTGGTTGATAATTTTGTCGGTTTATGCATCGTGATAATATTAACCTCCTTTCTCTTGATCCTGAGATTGATAGGGCTTATAGAAGGAATCTGAGGGCTCAAGAAAATCACACCGAGGAGATGGCGGAGGAGATACCAAAGATAATTCGGGATTACTTCAACTAACATTACCGGCAAATCAACCTGGCATTATGAATGTGCCCATCAATGTCAACAACTTTGAGTTGAAATTGGGGTTGATTCAAATGGCTAGAGAGCTTGCCTTTAGAGGAAGAACCAATGAAGATCCTCATAAGCACTTACGGTCTTTCTTAGAGATATGCGGAACAGTAAAGATGAACGGTGTTTCTAACGATGCTATCAAACTAAGACTTTTTCCTTTCTCTTTATAGGACTGAGCAAAGAATTGGTTGGAAACCATACCTCTGTATAGTATCACGATATGGGAGAATTTGGCTCGAGCTTTCTTGAACAAATATTTTTTACCGGCTAAATCTTAAAGGCTAAGAACGGAGATTGGAACATTTCACCAACTTTAGAATGAACAACTATATGAGGCTTGGGAAAGGTATAAGGATCTCTTGAGGAGGTGCCCTCAACATGGCTACCCAGATTGGTTGCAAATTCAACTCTTCTACAATGGATTGTCAAGCTCAACCAAATCCATTTTAGATCTTACTGCCAGAGGTTCAATTTTCTCCAAGAATGCACAAAAGGCCAATACCATACTAGAAGACTTGGCCACTATATCGTACACTTGGCCATGTGAACGATCTTTTCCAATCATCCCAAAAGTCGTCGGATTGTATGAGGTAGATGAGGTAAATTCTCTTAAAATTCAAATGGCTTCCCTTACTAATGCTCTTTCTAAATTGATTACACAAGGCCAAGCTCAAGCAAGTCCACTATCCATAGTATCCTTGCCGCCTTGGCGTCAGAAATGTCTACAAAAAAAGAGTTAGAACAAGGAGACAATGAGAAGACCAATTATGTTGATCGAGGGCATTACAAAGGCCACCAATAACAATAATTTCCAACATTACCATCCTAACTTGAGGAACCATGAAAACTTTTCTTATGCTAATAATAGAAATATTTTGCAAGGTCCTTGATAACTTGTAGAAATACAAGTTATTATAGCCGTTCTCTTAGAAAAATAGAGATTAAATAGAGAATCATGCGGTAGTTTGTGTTGAATTCTATTGATAAATCTTCCTATGCGTTCTATTCTTGTAAATTGATGAAGATAATTATTTTATAGCTGTTTGAGCCTAAAACGCATGCTTTGTCGCACGAACACAAGTAACCCGTGGATGCGTTGGCAACTTCTTAATGGAGGACTATGCGTTGGCAACCTATGGACGCGTTGACAACTCTTCAACGTAGGTTGATGCGTTAGTAACATATGGATGCGTCGACATAAGTGAACGCATGAACCCAAGTCTCCATGGACGCATAACGACCAGAAACGCAAGGCAGCGGAAAATCAGATCAGAATCTTGAGAGATTGTTGGAAAGATTGACATGCATGATCTACGGCTAAAGTGGTGGATCTAAATTGAACCGAGAATTACGCAATTAGGTGAGATAGACGCACAACATCTATTGCACCTCTAATCACGCAGATTTGCCACTGATTACAAACGCAACCTCTATAAAAGGGTAGACCTGCAGGCTGAAAAAGAGGTTGTTGATTATCGGAAGAATTCCTAAATGACAGTAGAGTTCTCTCCAGAAGACAACCGGAGACAAATAGCTCGAGAGAGAAGAGTCTTCCCTCCGCCTGACCACTTCACAACAGATCTCACACTTCCATTCCGGTGACTCAAGACATTGAAACGCCTTCCTGCTTTCTATATTTTTTTCCAGTTTTGATTTTAGATTTCTTATCAAGACATTGAACTATCTAAGATTGTATTATGTTCATTAATCTACAATTCTTCCATGTCCATCCATTTCTCTACACTTTTCACTTATTACTTTGAATCCATGAGTAACTAATCTTTCAAGGGTCACGGGTTGCGTTAGCATCTAAATAAGAATCATAGTGTAACTATTTCATCTTGTCAATTGTAATCTTAATTTGATGCTTATGTCCATCTAGCTAATCAATATAAGTAGTAAAAATTAGACTGCTCGAGGGGGTAAATAATTGTGGAACTCAATTAACAAGGCTAAGAAGTGTTACCTGGACATAGGAATAACCTTAGTGTAACATCCCTATCCTAGATATATATATATGTACATCTATATTTATACCTAGGAGTGAGTGAAACTATTCTTCTTCCTACTCTTAACTGTTATGAACACATTTATAAATCATAACCCGCTGAAAATTGACTTAGCTTTACAATAGTTATGCAAAGATCTACTGATAATATAGCATCATGAGAAATACTTAAGAGACCATGTGTAAAAACTACAAGTATGCCTGATGAGTCTCACTATGCCACTCAAAATAAAAGCAATATTTACATAGGGATGGGATTTACAAGTTCCCAAATACAAAAATCCTAAATAGGTTCAGACGAGTCTTGATGGTAGGCTAAGCATCCCGATCACGCTCGCTACCTGGAAAGAAAATATTAAAGAAACAAGAATTTTATGAGCTATAATGCTCAGTGAGTGACTATCTAAAATATAACTCAATAAGGCATAACTACAATCACAAGTATAATATGCTTAGTCTTGCACTGTAAACTTGCAACTATAATAATTACACAACTAAGTTTCTTTTCGTTAAACCTTAGTTGAGTCGGAGCGAACTCAACGGACCCAACGTCAATAAACCTTGGCTGTGTGGAGTAATCTCAACACATCAGCGTCATATGCCTTTTAATATGCTTACATGTCTGACTGAACTCGAGCTGCCCTTATACCTTCTCATGTCCTTTGGTATTTGGGTCCCAGGTCATACTCGATCACCTTCTCTATGTCCTTTGGTGAGAGTTTCATTAAAATACTAGGGCTGCCCATATGCCTTCTCATGTCCTTTAGCATTGGGTCCCAATTCCATCTTTCTAAGGTTCTGATATGCACGTCATATTAATCATAAATTAACATAAATCATGATACCTCAGAGTTTTCAGAGCATTCAGCTAACACTTACTTAGGAGCATTAACTAATACATTTCAAGCTTCAACTTACATATAAGACGTGCACTTGTTTCATGCATAAGAGTACACTTCAGTCATGCCTCATAGATATTACTAAGTATATATAAAATAATAATCAACTAGCTTATCAAAAACTATAATGTCACTCACAACTTATTCCAAGCTCTGAGCGGGTTATACGCTTCCTCTAGCTCCTATTGGCCTGTAAACACACCTTTTTCATGTTAGATATTACTAATATTCCTCTTAATATTTACTATATGTGCTTAAACATCTCAACATGTATTTCATCGCCAATCCCTTTCTTGTTAGCAACTTCCATATGAGCGATATTCGCAAGTATCAGCGATATTAATAATGAAACTGACTTATAACCATGCGGTACTAACGAGACTAGGCTTACCGAGACTAGCGAGATCACCTCAAGGAGCGACACCTAGCGATACTTCAGCGAGAGTTGTGAGACGCAACGCCCCTTTGCGTTACTAGCAACACCCGTTTCGCTGCTCACTCTCCTGCTCTTTAGCGATACTACGCTTTAACGATCCGAGACGGCCATTGTTTTCTTCTTTCCTTTCCGATTTGTTCTTCAACCTACTAAACATTGAATTCCAGCCAAATTCAGAACTTCCTCCCTTCTACAAACTTGTAAAGAAGTGAGCTTTCTAACTTACCTCAAAATTTCAAACCATAACTCTTCTTCGTTTGAGAGCTATCCTCAAATATCTCCAGCTGCTTTGAATCATCTAATAGTTCAACTCTGATTACTTCCTCCTAGAATTTAACAAATTTTCGTTCAAATTCAGCTTAAACATTCTACATGGAAATTGCTAAGAATTGAGTTAATTTACCAACCTTAAACTTTCAACCCTAGCTTCAACTTCTTCAGCTCATTCTTCTTCCAATACCGAATGATGTCCAAATTTATCATCAACAGTCAAGCTCCTGGTTCCAGCTTCAATTTCTCCATGAGAATGATTCGAATTCTACTTAAATTCGATATAACCACCTTCTTCCACCTCTCTTCATTGTTTGTCTGCGAAATGGGATCAAGTCTGAGTTCGAAATATGTCTAAAGTGTGTATTTATTCCATGTACTTACTTACATATAAATATAGACCACCGATTCACCAGCACCATCATCGCCTTCCTACTTAGGTTGGCCAACGCAACCTTTCGCGCATGGGTTCAGCAACACAGTCTCAACTTTCTGTGTTAAAATTGCCCAACGCCCCATCGCCGGATAGCCGACTAATGCATGGTCTTCTTGGCCACTCTTCTATGCACGAACCTTCCACGCATAGTTGCGTTCAACGCATAGTGATCTTCAACGCCTAGTGGCCTTTGACGCATAGTAGCCTTTGCATCTGCATCCATGCCGAGCTCCTTTCTTCTATGCGTAACTACCAGTGGTCTTCTTGTCAAGCCTCAGACACACCTTAACGCATAGTTCCACCAACGTGTGGCCAACACTTAGCCACTTTTGTTGCCAACTTTCTCTATTCAAAGCCCGTCTCGTAGTCTCTTCTTAACTTGCCAACTTCCAATGCCAGGTAGGGGCTTACACTTAGCACTTAATATTCTCCTATGCGTTATAAACATATAACGCATAGCGGCTGACAATCAAGAGAAGAGTTGCAAGTATGAATAGACTTTCACTATGCGTTTCTGATGTTAGAAGTTAACCAACCTGAACCCTGTTTTTATCCATTCATTTAATCCACTTAGTTGAACTTGCTGTGTTGCATCCCTTACTATCAACCACTTTTTAATCTAGTGTATATGTTATTGCTTTCTTTAGTTAGACGCATCCTTTATTAAATATTTTTGGTTATCACTCCAACTCAATTAATCCAACGAATTTTAGACTCAGCATAGTCCCTGTGTTCGACCTCGGACTCACCGAGTAAACCTATTTCTTTGCTTATACTTGGGTTAAGAGTAGGAAGACTTGATAGATAATATTTCTTAATATTAAGCACGTTACACACAACAACAGTCCTCCTGGTTTTTCCAATGTAGGTCCATCCCACACTGAGAAGAAGTCCAACTTAGATGACTTGATGGTAGAGTTCATAAAGGAGTCAAGAGGAAGGACCACTGCATTGGAGAGCACGGTACAAAGTCATGGCAAGACTATTCACAATATTGAGGTACCAATTAGTCAAATAGCCACTTCTCTTCAAACAATGTGAAAAGGTAAGTTTCCTAGTTGCCCCCAAAGAAATCAAAGGAGGAGTACAAGGCCGTGAATTGGAGGAGTGGGAAAAAGTTGTCCACTCCTTTGATCAATGATGAGGATTAGGAGAAGAAGGTAGGTGAGACCATCCAAGAGCCTACCATAGTAGATGAGCCCAAGGAGGTCTTAGAAAAAGAGGAAAAGGTAAAGGAGTCGGCATCTGAAAGTAAGTCTTCTAACCATCTACCTTTTGTACCTAATACTTTACCCTATCCTCAATGATTTAAAAAGAAAGAAATAGACTCCCAATTTGCTAAATTCATAGAATTATTTAAGAAGCTTTACATTAATATCTCATTTGTAGAGGCTTTAGAGTAAATGCTCAACTATGCTAAATTCATGAATGATGTCTTGTCTGAAAAGAAGTTTGGGCAATATGAGATGATTAGCATAACTGAAGAATGCAGTGCTATGTTGCAAAAGAAGCTACCATAAAAATTGAAAGATCCAAAGAGTTTTACTATACCTTGCACTATTGGTTCTTTAAATGTTACTAGAGCTTTTTGTAATCTTGGTGCTTCTATTAATTTAATGCATTTATCTGTTTATAGGAAGCTTGACACTGGAGAAGTGCATTCTACCATTATTACTGTGACAACCCAACTTTTTGCAACCAATGCGTTGAAAAGTCCGAGGGAGAGGAATAAAAGACCATGTCGGACGCATGGTCAAGATTGAAGTAACGCATAGTGAAAGTGGACGTATAGGAAGTACTCACGCACCTAAAGGGAAAGACGTAAGACGCATAGACTTCTATTATAAGATATTTCTAAGTGATGGAAATAGAAGGTGGTGAAGTAGGCATACAAACTAGAACATGTGTTGGATGCATGCTAATTTATCTAGAAGGGAATAGTCATATAAGGAAAGGTTTAAAAGAATAACCTTGGAAATAATCAAGGAATGATTAAGGATAGGTAGAAGGTCATGGACGCAGGATGGAAGTAAACGCAACAGGACCAATGCATAAAGGTAGAGCATGAGAAGGATTTGTTGTCATTGACGTTTAGCAGTATGGTGTAAACACTGGATTGTAATATGGCGACTATACGTTGAAGGTGATCACGAATGGTTATCGTGTGCTGAAGTAGTCGCTGCATCGACGGGAGAAGAAACGTGTTGGCTTACCATATATAGGTGAGGTTGTCATGCACTGAGGTCCCTATGCGTTGAGACGACTACCTCTATACGTCAATGACGATGGTGTAGTTAGTTAAAAGTTAGACAAGTGAGTAGCGAAGCTCAAACCTTAGGGGAAACTCAATGAACGCATGAGGGCGCTGTATGGATTGAATGGCTGTCTATTTGAAAAATAATGGACGAATAAGATGAGTTATAAAGGCTAGGTGGCTCCATATAAACTTGACACCTTAAAACAAGGATGTGTTAAAAAGGCATGTTAAGATCTCTTTAAATAGGACCATGGAGGAAGGGTAACGACTGATGATTCTGAAGTAAAAATCCTTGAGAGAAGAAGGAGAATGAAGACAGAAAGAAGGAACCCCCTTGCGTTGTAAAAGGAGGTCTGCGACCAAGAAAGAAGACATTTTTGACAACTTAATCATCTGGTGTTAAAGAAGTTATCTTGCGTTGAAGAGGGGTTGACCTTGCGTTAGAAACGAATCCAACATTTAAGGAGAACGTGGTGTTGAAAAGAGACGATGCGTTCAAGGTGAGCTTGCGTTCAAGAGAAGTTGACGCATCCGAAAAGAAATAAGAGGAGTTAGGCTGCACTTTACAGTAGCCATCAACCTTGCGTTGAAGGGCAGGATTGTGACCAGCCAAACTGATAGAGGAAGGTCAGTTTTGCGTTCCAGAGCTAGAACGCTGCGACCAACTAAGCTACCGAGAGTGGAAGTAGCTAACTAGTGGACTAGAAGCTGAAGCCTTGCGTTAAGGAGCTCGGGAAACGGAAATTTGAAAGGGAAAAAGGGGAAATTCCTTAAGAGATTTGTGAGTGACTCTTTCCTTTTTCGAAAATGAATTTTGTTAAAAATATTGTTATGTGATATGGTTTTGAGATAATTGTTCTGTGAAAAGCGTAATGCTTGAGTTTATGGTTTAAAAGGCATGATTTACTTGAATGCTTTATGGTAACGAAAGGCATGTTGCAAAATATATTTATCGAGGAACACCCAGTTTCCTAAAAAGTCTTTGATGAACTATTTATGTAAATTGATGGAGAAAATGTTTAAGAGAAGGATCAATGCTAATAAGCATGTGAACTTCCCCGGGACCCAGCACTTGGGCAACCCTCCTATAAATGTTTAAGAGGAGGATCAATGCTAATAACGCATGTGAACTTCCCCGGGACCTAGTACTCAAGGACATGAGAAGGTACATGGGCAACCCGCCATATTCCTATGTGCACATAGAGGTTATATGCTGGTGCGTTGAGTCTTGCTCTGCATCGAGCCTTAATGTTTTCGACGTTGGGGTGTTGAGTTTTGCTCCACTTCAACTAAGGGAAAAGATTGAAATGCCAAATGATTTTTTTGAATTATTTATTTGATAACGATTCTATATGTTTTAGAATGGATTCCCAAGATTGACAAGGTTTTGCGGAAAAGCTATTTTGCTTAATCCTTGTTTTATGAATATTGTCTTGACATGCCTCTGTTCGAACTAAAGATAGTTTTTACAAAGCCAGTCACTCATGGAGCTTGTAGCTCACGCTTTCCTATTTTATTTTATTTTATTTTCCAGGTAGCAAGCGAGTTCGGGATGCTTTGCCTACACGGAAACCTTGTCTGGGCTGTTTTTGACGGAAATGGTTGGACAGTGAACCTTACAAAAGAGTCAAGGTTGCTGTCTTTACACTTCTTCTCGGATTGAGAAAGGATAATCCTGGAGGGGGTGTGACAATTACCTTGCAACTAGGTGATAGATCCTTAGCTTATCCTAGAGGTATTGTTGAGGATGTATTAGTTAAAGTTGACAAATTTATTTTCCTTGCAGATTTTGTAGTTTTGGATATGAAGGACGATTCTAAGATTCCTATCATCCTTGGGGGGAGTAATGTTTATAAGCTTTAATCTTCAAAAACAAAACTAAAAGTTAAAATCTTGTTTAGTAACCATTTGATTTTTTGTTTTCAGTTTTGAAAATTAGGCCTATAAAAATACTCTTCCCTACCTCTAAATTTCTTGATTTACTATTTTTTTTTCACAAATGTTTTAAAAAACCAAGCTAAAATTTGCAAACCAAAAAATATATATATAGTTTTTAAAAAATTGCTTTTGTTTTTTTGAAATTTGGCTAGGAATTATTTAACTCTTGTAATTGAGAAAAATACAAATCACTATAATAATTGAGAAAAAATAGACTTTATTTTGAAATTAAAAAAAAAAAAAAAAAAAAAGAAAAAAAAAAAAAAAAAAAAAATTTTTTTTTAAAATAAAAAAAAAAAAAAAAAAGGAATGGTAACCAAATGAGACTTAAGATTTTCCACAACTATTTTTTACTCATAGTACATTCCAAATTTCCTATATAAATATTTGAATTCTAAACCAATTTTTAAAAACATTGTTTTAGGATTATCAAATCAGACCCTTGAAAGCTTTAACAAATGGTTAATTACTAAATAAGGCCTAACTAGTTATCTAATCAAGTCTTAGGAACCAACTGATTAAACAATGAAAAACAAATTCTCTTGGCCTCTCTCCATTAATTTCTTCTTCAGTTATAATTACTAACCCCTCCTTTCCTTTTGATATTTATATTTATAGATAGTTTTAGAACTTACGTTGATCACATCCTCCACCCCTACCATTTCTCCTCCTGCCTCCTTTCAACTCTTCATAAAGTTAATTACCACTCCATTTCTTTTTATATATTGATATCATTGTCTCTCTCTCTCTTTGATTTTGCTTTGAAGCCACTTTGCCTATTCATTTAATTACATCCTATATATTTACTTCTTTTCATATTTATATTTATATTGCTGATTTTTTTTTTTTTTTTTAAAATAACTATTGTTCGGTATGTCTTTTCATTTTTATATGATATATTCATTCAAGTGTATATTTCCATTGCTACATTTATACTATGAAAAATATTAGCTCCTATAATTTTGAAAGTAAATTTTAGCTATTATGGTTTGATATAAATACTGTATTTAATTTGTATTTTAGGCTTTAATTAACAAAAGCAAAACATTAAAAAGTTGTCAAACTTTTGTATTTTAGGCTTTAATTAACAAAAGCAAAACATTAAAAAGTTGTCAAACTTTTTGTATTTTTTTTTTCAAGGAATGATTGTAATAGCAATAATAGGAGTAGCATTTGCAGTGGGAATTGTTGGATGGGTTTATGTATCACCCAAACCTCCAACTCCAAGGATATGTGGAACACCAAAATGGGCCTCCGGTAACTTCACCTAGAGTGAAGCTCAACGATGGCAGACATTTGGCCTACAAAGAATTTGGAGTTCCTAAGGAAAAGGCTCAACACAAAATCATATTTTCACATGGCTTTGATACTTCCAAACATATGCACCTAGCTCTTTCTCAAGTACGACATTACAAAACTCACGAGTGCCTATTTTTTTTTTAATTAAAATTCAAAAATTAGTTAGACATAAAATTGAAAGTTAAAAAATTTATTAGACATTGAACGTACCTAACTAGCTTTCATTAATATTGACTTAACAATCTGATAAAAAAAAAAAAAAAAAAAATGTATTAAATCAAATAATGTTGAGTTATATATAATTTGATCAGGAACTCATGGAGGAGCTTAATGCGTACATGGTATTATATGATAGAGCTGGATATAGAGATAGTGATCCATATCCATCGCGGTCTGTGAAATCAGAAGCATTTGACATTCAAGAGTTAGCAGACAAATTGGAGCTTGGCACCAAATTTTACATAGTTGGAGTTTCAATGGGAGCATACCCTATTTGGAGTTGTCTTAAATACATTCCACACAGGCATTATTTTAATTTCTGGTCCATTATATTCTTTTCCATACTTTGATATATTAAGTCTTAACTAATGGAAGGTAATTCATTAATTTGCAGACTCCTAGGAGCTTCCCTGGTAGTTCCTTTTGTGAATTATTGGTGGCATGTGATTCCATCAGCTTTATTAAAAAAGCCACTTAATCAGCTTCCACAATCTTTCCGACGTACATTTGGAATTGCACATTACACACCATGGCTCTACTATTGGTGGACCAAACAAAAATGGTTCCCATCAATGGTCGCTGAAGGCATGTTGACTGATTCTGATTTAGAGTTACTCATGGGGTAATGATGAACGCACCAAATAATCAACGGGTACACTTAATTTCTACTTTTTGGAATGAATCATAATAATATTATTAGCATATGATATTATTATTTGTCACAGGAAAAAAGAAGACAACAAGGTGAACATGAATGTGTTAATCGAGACATATTGGTTGCTTTTGGAAAATGGGAATTTGATCCAATTGAATTGAGCAATCCATTCAGTGAGAATAATAAGGGGTGTGTTCAAATGTGGCAAAGTAGTGAAGACCGTGTTGTCCCAATTTAACTTAATCATTTTATAGCAAAGAAACTTCCATGGATTCAATATTACACGATTCCCAACGCTAGCCCTATGGTAATCCATGATGACCAAAGCTTAGAGATCATAATAAGGGAACTCCTTGCTGGATAACCTTAATATTCTTCTTCTCATGTGACTCAATTCTACTTCTTGTTGTTCTTTCTAAACTATGTTAACAAAGCTTTCATGTTAAAGGTCAGAGATCGATCATACTTATCAATAAAATATTAGTTGAGAGGAAAAGGGGAATTGCTCAATGGCTCTCAATGATTTTGTTTACATTCCATCAATGAATATGTATACAGAGGAAACCCTAAATTGGGTTGAGCAAAAAATAATAATAATCAATAAAAAAATTATAGATGGCGTTCACAGATTGGTAGAATCCTAACAATAAATATTCTTCCCTAATTGATTTTGTTCGTCATAATATTCTGGATTTTATCAGACTTGGAATGGTTGATTTTATTAGACTTGATGATCTCGCATTCTGTGTTATTAGTGTCACACCTTGCCTTGAGCTACCCTTCCGTAGCCCGAGATGGGACATAAGAACAGCAGACACCAACCCTCTTGCGATGTCTACCGTCAAACCTTTACCTTTTCCAACCTAACATGTACAACTTAAATAGACAGGAATAAAACTAACTCATAATAACATGCATAATTTATTGATACAACTGTTTAACAAGTTTGTTTACAGAAGACGTGTTTCTAGTTCTTTATTTAAACTACTGTCTACAATTAAGTGCACACTATTTCTCGATAGACCTTGACTTTGAACAACAACGGAAACTTGGCTGCTACCTAAAAAGAAAAACATAACAAAAGGATGAGATTCAGTGAAGCCTAGTGAGTGATCGAATAAACTAGGGTTCAACTAACCCTTTCAGCATTATAATAATAATCATAATGCTCGTAAAATAAATCAAGTGCAAGTATATCTACAATTTAATCAAGCTTATACTCAAACCTCCCCTGTAGGGTTATCTTCAGAATCATATTTTCCTGTTGGCACCTCCGACATAACAACTCCTCTGTTTATCTTGTTGGCTCCCAAACCTGACTGGTTTTTTCCAGTAGCCAACCTGCCTTAGCTAAACTCATCAATTTTGTATTTGTCTGTCCCTTTATGTTTTCCTTATGTGCACATAGTTTTACCTTCGAGGCTCAGGAGCTAGGCCCGTCAGTCCCCTGACCATCCCCTCGCGTACTTCTCGTAGGCTCAAGAACTAGGTTCTGGTGACCCACTGACCATCCCACGAGGAAATCCCCGCTACAGGCTCAGAAACTAGGTCCTTCCGATCCTCTGACTATCCTGTGCGGTAACGAATCCCAGTCCCAGTCACGATCGTAATCATCAATGCCTTTTCCCAGTACTTTAGCATTGGAATCTATTCAGGCTGCCTATATGTCTTCTCGATGTCCTTTGGAGGACCACAATCTATCCATCGATGCCTTCGTATAATCCTTCAGCATCGAAGTTAGAATCTATTACCCAACAAGCTCGATAGACAATATACTATTTTAATAATTGCCCTAGCATGCATACAACATCATGCTAATATGCTCGATATCCTATCCGAGACCTCACCATAGTACGCATAATTATTGCGCATCACCATCTAGATTTGCAAGCTAACCTAACATATTGCTTCCTATGATTGACATACAACAAATTGTCACGAATTGTAATACAACTGATTGCGCCACTTTGAGTGTTAACCTCAAGTGTATGGGTCAAGTTATAATATAAGACGGAAAAGTCCGAATATCGTTCCACTGAGGATCCAATTGTGAAGGTTAAAGTTATTTAGCTACTCTAGAATCAAATCAATTTTACTTAAGGATAGGAATTTAATTTGTGAATTATGGAAAATACAAACTAAATAAGGAAAGTAATAAAATGAAGAACACAAGAGTCAAAGAGAGTTCTAAGGTAATGAATCCTTGTTTATTTCATCATGCAATATTATAGAATCCATGGATTTTATTGTAATTCATATGCCTAAATCTAGAAACTTAATTCCAAGTTATTTTTGCTAAAAAGCAACCCCTTCTCATGCAACTTGATTGATTACTAATCTCTTGAAACCAACACAAATTACATGGCAATAAGAATAGTCTTTAGCAACTTTTATTGTCAACCTAACTACTTTCGTGATAGATTAACAACAATTCATTATTATAGATCAAGTGGGACAATTAAGAAAAATTTTTTATCACTTGCTTGTTAGAGATAGAAATATGTTTGTTTGTTTACGCATTAGTTTGTTTATGCATTTGTTTGTTTATATAAATCATTTATTCATTTGTAATCAATATCTTTTTAAATACAAAACTGGGTGGGATAGAAGAAAGAACTAATTAAATAGGAAGGTCGAATAGATAGGACCTCGATACGATAGGAATACTAAAATATGGTCGTTATCTTATCAGGTCCATTGTTAGTTGAGTTAAGCAATGGATGATATGGACATTCAACCTTACGAGCTAATCGCAATACTGACTGCTGTATGTGCGGCCACCGTTGCAATGGTAAATACTATCACCACTTTGTTACAAGTGGAGGATAATCGGAAGCGACCGTCTCCACTTATTAGACATCAAATTCGACAGTTGAATTTCTTTTGTCTGATATACGAAGATGATCAGACGTGTCGTAAGAACACTCGTATGGATAGGAGAACGTTCACGATTCTGTGTCAATTATTTAGGACGATGGGTCGGGCTAAGGCCAACAAAATATGTAGACGTCGAGGAAATGATGACCATCTTCATGCACATAGTTGCATACGATGTAAAAAATTGAGTGATGCAATGTCAATTTACACAGTTTGGCGAGACAGTGTCCAGGCACTTCAATATTGTGTTGAACGCAAGATTGTACGAAGTTTTGTTGCGGAGACCAGAGCTAGTCACTGAAAATTGTACAAATGACAAATGGCGCTAGTTTCAGGTACAAGCATCTTGTTGTTTTAATGGTATTGTTTGGGGGCTTTGAAATTACCTTGAACTTATCATTAAAACAACGATTCGTCACAAAATTGCTTAAGTGCACTTGACGGAACCCACATAAAGGTAAATGTCAGTTCAGGTGATCAACCACGCTATAGGACTAGAAAGGGCGAGATTGTAATGAATGTCCTTGCTGTATGCAATCAAAGCTATGAGTTCATATTCGTTTTAGCTGGATGGGAAGGATCAGCTGCTGACTTGAGGGTTCTACAAGATGCAGTGTCCAGGCCAACTGGATTGAAAGTCCACAGGGGTTAGTTTATAAATATCTGTATACCCTTCCATACGGATGAATGATCATCAAGTGATAACTTAGCCCAATTTCGCAAGATACTACTATTTATGCGATGCTAGTTATCCAAACGCCAGGGTTTTCTGGCTCCATATCGGGGACAAAGATACCATTTGACCGAGTGGCGGGGAGGGAACCCGCCAACAAGCCCTAGGGAGATTTTATATGAGACATTCGTCTGCCCGGAACGTCATTGGGAGAGTGTTTGGGATGTTGAAAGGTCGATGGGCAATCCTCCGTGGAAAATCATACTACCTTGTTGATGTGTAGTGCAAGACCATACATGCATGTTGTCTACTGCACAATCTAATAATTCGGGAAATGGGCCCAAACTCATTACTTGACGAAGGAGAAGGAAGTCGAAGGGGACCAATTCCAACAGATAATGAGAATATTGATTTTGTGGAGACCTCCGATGCATTTACTGCATGGAGGGATGATCTCGCGAATCAGATGTGGGCTGAATGGAATGCAAATTAACGATGCCAATGGGCCCAAATTTTGTATAGTCTTTTTTGTTATGTATACAGTATTTGATTCAAGCCCGACATGTACGCTTTGTAATTTTTTTGTATAACACATGTGAATATTTCAATGTATAGTGTGAATGAATTGATTCTTGTTGTATACAGTCTCAATGGATTAATGCTTGCACACCACACTACACCTTCATATTTTAGCCTGATTGTGTTAAAATTATTTAATTTTAGATGGAAGCATCCGGATCACGCATAAGAGCCGCAAAACATATTTGGACGGATGAGGAGGACAGAATCCTCGTGGAGTGTTTGGTCCAATGTGTGCAGTCCGGGCACTAGCAAGCTGATGACGAGACTTTTCGACCTGGATTCCTAGCGAACATACTGCGGATGATGCAACAAAGGATTCCAGGGTGTTCAACACAGGTAAGTCCACATTTGGAGTCAATGGTTAGGACGTTGAAGAGACAGTACAACGCGATTGCTGAAATGTTGGGCACAGGATGTAGTGGGTTTGGTTGGAATGCGGAGCGCAAATATATTGACTGTGAGGCGAAGATATTTGACGCGTGGGTCAAGATAGTTTTCTTATTTCTTTTATTTATTTCTTTTTGGTTTAAATATGTCTTAGCCATAACACATTTCACCTTTAGCAGAGTCATCTAAGTGCAAAAGGACTGTGGCATTAGTCATTTCCATTCTATGACGACTTGGCCATTGTATTCGGCAAAGATAGAGCCATAGAAAGTCATGCAACCACCACTGTAGAGGTTGGATCTGAACCTGTTGTGGACGAGGAGAACAAAGACATCTTGAATAACCAATCCCCGGACTTTGAGAACTTCTATATTCCTAATCCACTATTCGCCAACTCTCCCACATCAGAGGACACTCCAACTACCCTCAGCGGTAAAGGATCTACGAGTAGCATGTCATCAAAAAGTAGGAGGTCCCAAGGTTCCTCGATTGGAGAGTACAGCGACATGGTTCGGGAGGGATTCCAACTTCTGACGAAGTCCATTGACGGCATTGCACAGTGGCCTGTCGTGAACGAAGACCTGGCAAGGTGTCGTCGCCAAGAATTGTACGCGCTCGCTGCAATCAATTCCTGGCCTATTAGTGCAAGATGGCTTGATTGTTGCACGTTCATTGCTTGCAGATCTAATGCTGTTAAGTCACTTCCTGTACTTCCCACCGCAGTGGAAGTACGACTATTGCAGGCAAGTTATCGGGCGACAATGGGATCCAGCTCCATGATTCTGTTTTTTATGTATCCTAAATTTGTTTGACTATTTCTTCCTTCAATTGCAACCCATGTTATGTTATGATTAATGAACCTTATCTTTCCATGATTTTCTTTGTAATTTGACTTCAAGTAATTGTTTATCGAACTTTTATTTTCTATTATAGACATTTTATTACGTTCTAAAATTATTTTACTCTAAATTTTAATATAATATGATAGTTGAAACAGATATAGACAAAAAAAAGCAGTCAAAATAATATTTCAATAAAAAAGAAGTCAATATTATAATATAGTATGATAGGTTAAAATAACAAATTAATATTAAATTAATATTTTAAAAAAACTGTCAAAATAATATTCAGAAAAATTCAAAATTATAATATAGTATGATAGTTTAATATTGTATAGTATGATCAAATAAAGTTCAAAATATATGATGGTTAAAAAACAGATGTAGAAAAAAAAACAATCAAAATAATATTAAAAAAAAAAAAAAAAGCAGTCAAACCCAACCCAAACCCGACCCTGCAATCAAAAACTGTAATCAGAAACCCGACCAATCTGACCCTGCACTCCAAACACCGTAATCAGATTCCAATGCATTCCAATTCCAGACAATAAACCCATCGTAATTAGATTTCCAATAATCCTGATTACAACCCGACACCCCAAACGCCCCCTTAATGTCACTGTGGTTCCAGTGACACCCAACTATCTCAGTTTCTGCCTTTCCTCTTATTCTCACTTCTATCTGTTAAGAATCGCATTTCCAGCCAAATTTAGAACTTCTTCCCTTCTACAAACTTATAAAGGAATAGGTTTTCTAGCTTACCTCAAGATTTCAGAGCGTAACTCCGATATTGCCAAATCACTTCGAGCTACTCCAAATCGCTCAGCAAATCTGTAACAGTCACTTCCACCTAACATTTTTCATATTTCTCTTCAAATTCAGCTTAAACATCCTTCATAGAAATTGTTAGGAATTGACTTAACTTACTAAGCTTAAAATTTCAGCCCTAAATCCAATCTCTTCAGCTCACTTTTCTCCAAACACCAGACCACGCTCGAATTGCGTGACAGCAACCAGACCCACTGTTCTAGTTTCAGTTTTACCACAAAACCGATCTGAATTCTCCACAACTTTGCCCTAGACACCTTCTCCTACCTCTCTTCATCTCTCAGCTATGAAATAGAACAGATTTGAGCTTTTGAATATGTTAAAATGATCAAGCACTCAACTCACACACTTAAATAAGCTCCCGACTTAACCTCCACTTCTCTCTCTTTTCTTTTTTCTTTAAAAATAAGTTAGCCAACGCAAGCTTCTTCACAGCAGCCTCACCAACACATGGTAGCAGCCCACCAATGCATGGCATCAACCCTCCAACGCAGGGTAGCCTCACTAACACATGGTACCTCCCCAACACATGCTACTTCATGCCCAAAGGCTCTCGGCCAACACTTCACTCACCCTCCTTTAGCTTGCCATCTTCCAAAGCTAAGTGTTGGGCTTACATCTAGGGTAATGAATCCTTATTTACTTCATCATGCAATATTCAAGAGTTCTTGGATTTTATTATAATTCATATACTTAAGTCTAGAAACATAAATCATTATTTTCTCTAAAAAAACAACAATTTCTCATGTAACTCAATTGATTACTAATTTCTTGAAACCAATATAAATTACATGACATTGAGCATAGACTTTAACAACTTTCATTGTTAACCTAACTATTTTCATGATAGATTAACAATAATCCTTTGTTATAGATCTAGTTAGACATACAATTATTTCAACCACATATCTAACCTAACATTTAAACATGGTCATTCAACAAGAACTTAAGCACAACAATAAAGAAAAGCATAATCATTACAACAAAACCATGAATAGTTTACAATATCAACATAACTTCATAAACAATTCATCAATACCATGAAACTAGAGAGTTTAGCCACTCATAGCTTCAAGCAACATGTTCACAACAATATAAACAAAGAAAGAGTGTAAAGAAAGAGAAACTCTACTAAAAAGAGGCTCTTGATTGAGGAGGCACCGTCAAGATGTCCTTGGTCTTCATGTCGGAACTCGAACGGCACCATGACTCTCTCTTGAACTCTTTTCTCTCTTCCTTGTAGCTAACTTACTCTTTGGATTCTCCAATGAACTTTCTATCAATATCTTCTTGTGTCTCTTGGTCTGTCGATTGGTGATTAGGGCTGCTGGAAACCCTCCAATTTATAGAGTTGGCCACCCAAAATTCTTTCCAAAAATATAGATTTTTTAAATTAGAAAAGATGGCGTCGTGACGCTGGTCAATGGCATTGTGGCGCTAACCAACATTGAAAGGTGGCGTCGCTGTGCTGTGCGTCATAATATCCTATCCTCGGCGCCGTACTATAACACCGCGGAGGAGCTGCTGCACTAAAGTCAGAGGCCGCTCTCGGGAAAAAGCGCCAGAACAGCGTCGTACCTGCACTGGGACATTGTGCTGTTTTTCGCAGTTTTGTACCTTTCTTCTCTTGTTCGCTGGATTTTGGCTCTGTTTTGATCTTTTGGCTTTCAATTTTGGTTTTCTTTATTTTGACCTGAAAACCACTAGCAAACAATTAAAATCTAATATAAACTCCCTTAATTTAAGAGAATAAAAATCACTTTTCAAGCGCTTTTCACCACTCCAAACTTAAAGATTTGCTAGTCCCAAGCAAAGAATAAAATCAAATAAAGGGAGTTTAGATGAGGAAGTGTGCAATCGACTCATGTCTTAGAGAATAGCATTTAAGAGGTTAAATAGAAACATGCAAGCATATCTATATTGGTATAATCATTCAAGGCAAAATCTTGTTATCTCCTATGCATGTGTGCTAGCTCCATTCAATTTAAAATACTAAATCTCAAATTGGGACTTAAGAGAGCTTCTTTAGTTTTCTCCTTACTCTAGCTCATGCACCAATCTTCAAGCATCCACACATTTCAAGTGAGTAATCACTAAGGTGCCTTTCAATCATATAATTTTTTTTTATGGGCCCTAAACTTGCATTCTTTTATCTAGGGGCATTAGCTTTCACGCAGCCGTACCTAGTCAATTCTTAGGCTTTCTTATTAGTCACAGCAAAGGCAGCTCATTTTACCCCCATCCATGCATACTCATTAGAAGTTTAACATTTAAAAGATTGGCATTTAAACCTCAAATATTTTGTGAACACTTTTTCTTTTTCGCAATGGCATGTATACTCTTTTCTTATTGTCATGCCATCTAGCAGTGCACTCCTTGTAGAGTTTGGTATTCTCATAGGCTTGAGCGTGAAACTCCTCCATCTCATTGAGTTCCAAGAGGCGTTTCTCACTGGCCTTCTCAAAATCCATGTTCATCTTCTTGATGGCTCAATAAGCTCTATGCTCGAGCTCTACCAGTAAGTGACAAGCCTTTCCAAATACCAACTTGTACGGTGAAGTACCTATTGGGTTTTAAATGCTCTATGGTAGGCCCACATTGCATCATTGAGCTTAAGAACCCAATCCTTCCTATTGATCTTGATGATCTTTTCCAAAATTTTCTTGATTTCCTTATTAGATAACTCAGCAAGATTGATGGCACCTAAAATGTGCTATCTTCCTCAGCTTAACTCAGGACCGTTATGCTGTTTAATGTGTCTATTGTGTTATTTTGTAGGTTTCGAGCACTTAACATGTAGAACGGGATGTTAGCACCAAAACTAAACCAAAACGGGCCAAAACAGAGTTCCATGACATCAACCAGGAGATAGAACTCCAAAAGGACAAAATTGCCCTTGAAGCCTTGGCAACGCGGCGCTGCCTAGGCGCAGCCGCTGCGCTTTTTCCCGAGACGCTTTGCTGAAGAAATGCAGCAAACGCCGCAGCGCTATAGGGCAGCGCTCGACGCCATTTTAATTTTCGCTTAAATTAGCCCTAGCCGCCAGCCATTCGGAAAGAGATAGCAGCCCAAGTCCCAAGTCTGTTTTTTTAGTTTTTCACTGCATTATTCTTTCTTTTCATCTTGAGGAGAGTTTCTTTGAACAATTATTGGGTGAAGAAGCATGTATCGAGGCTAAGGTAACATTTTCTAGCTTGGGTATTAGTGATTTTCCATTGTAATTGATGTTTCTTTTGAGGTTTTGAACTTAATTCAATGTATGCATGATTTAATTTCGATTTTTCAAGAATTATGATCAATTGGTAACGTTGGTGTTTATTTTGATTATTGCTTTTGGTTGTTGATAAGCACTTGAAAAGTGCTTTCTATCCTCTCAAATTAAGGGAGTTTATATTAGATTTCACTTATTTGCCAGTGGTTTTCAGGTTAAAATGAGGAAAATTAGAAGACAATACCAAAAGATCAAAACCGAGTAAGAATACGACGAAAAAGAGAAGAAAATAACAAAATTGCCAAAATTGGGGCAGCGCCGCGACTCTCTCTTTCCAAATTTGGTAGTGTCGCGGTGCTATAGACCAGTGCCACGGCACCAGTTTCCATAATTGAAAAATAATGTATTTTTGGTAAGTTTTTAGGCGGCCAACTCTTTAAATTTGGGGGTTTCCAGCAGCCCTAATCATGAATCAAAGCACGAAATTACAAACCAAAAGAATCACAAAAAGGAGAATTGAGTGAGAGTTCATAAAAGAGTTCAAAGAGTGAGTTAGTTGCAAGGAAGAGGAAAAGAGTTCAAGAGAGTCGTCGTGCCGTTCGAGTTCCGACGTGAGAGCCAAAGAGATTGTGATGATGCTACCTCACTCAAGAGCCTCTTTTCAGTAGGGTTTCCTTTTCTTTACACTCTTTCTTTGTTTATATTGTTTGAACATGTTGCTTCAAGCTACGAGTGGCTAAACTCTTTAGTTTTAGGGTTTTGATGAATTGTTTATGAATTTATGTTGATATTGTAGACTTTCATGGTTTTGTTGGAATGATTATGCTTTTCATTATTATTGTGTTTAATTCTTGAGGATTGGCCACCTTCACATGTTAGGTTAGATGTATGATTGAGAGATTGTATGTTTTATAATCTCGTTTGGAACACGTTATTTAAAATTGGATTTGAAAACTCAATGTAGTTTAATTGTGAAAAGATTTTCCATTCCCTTAATCATAAAGAACCATAATTGATGGGGTAATGTGTTATTTGACTACCGTTTATCATAAATTATATTTTCAAAGCCATTTGATAAACTTTTTCCAAAAGTAGGACTTAATGGTAGTTAATTAAAAACATTTGTGTATCAACTTTCTGAAGTATCAATGTTGGATTTTAAATATAGAAATGGTTTGAAAGATTGTATAAGTACCAATTTTAGTAATGTAGGAAGCGTTGAATTTTAATTATAGAAATGGATATGAAAAATTGTTTAACTCCCAACTTTTGTAAAATAAGAAACATTGTATTTTAATTATAAAGTAGGAAACTAGTTTTTAATTATAAAATCGTGTTGAATTTGAGTTGAAATACCAAACTGTGATGCAAAGTAGGGAATTCGTTATTAATTATAAAACCATATTGAAATTTTATTTAAATATCAATTCATTGTAACATACGAGCTGTTGGAAGAACCTTACCAAAATGAGTTGAATTCTTCTTTGTGTATAAATTTTTGTAAATTACAAAATTTTTGTAAAGTATACCTTATATTTTGAAACTAAAAATTCATTTTCGTTCCAAACAATTGAATTGCTTTTTTTTTTTTTTTTTATTTTTTTTTTAAATTTTTTTTTTTTTTTATATTTATATTTATATTTTTTTATTTTTTTTTTTTTGTGTCAATCTAGGGTGGAAATTGGCATTTAACTAGTCTATACTGTCTGATCTTCACTACATTGCACGTAACTTATTTGTACTTTTTTTTTTTTTTTTAACACATTTTTCTTGTGAAATTTTTTTTTTTTTTTTTGTCTTTAAACTTTTTTTTTTTCTTATCGACTTTTTCCTTTTTTTTTTTTTTTTTTTTACGTCTTTCTTGTATGCTCTCACGAGTTTGATCTTGAAATTTTTTTTGTTGTTATTGACTTGCAACTTTTTTTTCTTGTTATCGACTGTTTCCTTTTTTATTTTTTATTTTCACACCTTCAATAAACATGTTTGATATTATTCCTAAGATGTGATTGATATAAAGTAAAAAGAAGAGTGTATAATATAGGTCATAAACTAAATAATACAATTCAAATTATTAATCATTAAAAACTGTTTTTAAACATAAGTGGAACCAAATGAATTGTATAAATGAATTATACAAAACCACTTCAAACAAAATAGAAGATACAAGTTTCACAAGTAACATGTGTTAAAAGAAAAAAAAATAGTACAAATAAGTTACGTGCAATGTAGTGAAGATCAGACAGTATAGACTAGTTAAATGCCAATTTCCACCCTAGATTGACACAAAAAAAAAAAAATATATATATATATATATATATATCAAAAGAATACAAGATTTAGAACATATGATTAAAAAACAAAAGAACAAACAGAAATATAGCTTAAACCGAAGCATATGTATGTACCCGTTAAAAACGGACTGTCAACTGGGTTGGACAAGCAACTAAGGCATATAAATAACAAGTCCATCATCACATGAAACAAGTAAGTAAGACAATTTGAGAACAGAGTTTGATGAAAACAAACAGGGAAAAAAAAAAAAAGGAAAAAAAAGGAGGTCGAGCTTGATAACTTGTAGAAATACAAGTTATTACAGCCTTTCTCTTAGAAAAATAGAGATTAAATAGAGAATCATGCGATAGTTTGTGTTGAATTTTGTTGATAAATCTTCCTATTCATTCTATTCTTGTAAATTGATGAAGATAATTATTTAATAGCTTTTTGAGCCTAAAACACATGTTTTAACGCAGGAACGCGAGCAACCTATAGATTCGTAACGTAGGACTATGCGTTGGCAACCTTTGACGCGTTGACATCCGCTCGACGCAGGATGATGCGTTAGAACATATGGATGTGTCGACATGAGTGAATACATGAACCTACATTCTCTATGGACGCATAATGACCAGAAACACAAGGCAGCGGTAAATCAGATCAGAATCTTGAGAGATTTCGGAATGATTGACATGCATGATCTGTGGCTAAAGTGGTGGAACTAAATTGAACCAAGAATTACGCAATTAGGCAAGACAGACGCACGACATCAATTGCGCCTCCAATCATGCAGATTTGCCACTGATTACTAACGCACTCTATAAAAGGGTAGACCTGCAAGCTGAAAAAGGATTATTGATTCTTAGAAGAATTCCTAAGTGACAACAGAGTTCTCTCCAAAAGACAACCGGAGACAAATAGCTCGAGAGAGAAGAGTCTTCCCTCTGCCTGACCACTTCATAGCAGAACCTCACGCTTCCATTTCGGCGACTCAAGACATTGACGCCTTTCCTGCTTTCTATCTCTTTTTCTAGTTATGATTTTCGATTTTTGTCAAGACATTGAGCTATCTAAAATTGTATTCTGTTCATTAATCTACAATTCTTCCATGTCTATCCATATCTCTACACTTTCCACTTATTACTTTGAATCCATGAGTAGCTGATCTTTCAAGGGTCACGGGTTGCGTTAGCATCTAAATAAGAACCATAGTGTAACTATTGCATCTTGTCAATTGTAATCTTAATCTGATGCTGATGTCCATCTAGCTAATCGATATAAGTAGTAATAATCTGACTGCTCGAGAGAGTAAGTGATTGTGGAACTCAATTGACAAGGCCAAGAAGTGTTACCTGTCTATAGGAATAACCTTGGTACTTAACACTCTCCTATGCGTTACGCATAGCGGCTGACAATCGGGATAAGAGTCACAAGTATCAATAAACTATCACTATGCGTTTCTGATTTTAGATGCTAACCAACCTGAACCCTGTTTTTGTCCATTCATTTAATCCAATTAGCTGACTTTGCTGTGTCGCATACCTTACCATTTACCATATTTTAATCTAGTGTACATGTTATCCCTTTCTTTAGTTAGACGCATCCTTCTCAACTATTTTTGGTTACCACTCCAACTATAATAATCCAATTAATTACAGAATCAGCATAGTCCCTGTGTTCGACCTCGGACTCACCTAGTAAACCTATTTCTTTGCTTATACTTGGCTTAAAAATAGGAAAACTTGACAGATCATAAATGTATGACATTAAGCATGTTTAACGCATAGTATGTTAAACACATAGGAAGCTTAATAATAATAGATAGACGCAGCACATTTGCAAACGCAACAAGTTTTTGCCGCCGTTGCCGGGGACTTATTTTATCTGTCAACAACAAAACTTCAAGGGGATTGACTAGGGAGAATAACAACTTTGAGAGGTAAATGCTTCTCCAAATGTGTGTGATTGAAGTGGGGGGAGAATGGGGTGTATATATAAGCATGGAATTAATGAGGTTTAAACAACCCAAATTAAAATGATGAACCGTACAAGTTTTTAATGGAAGTGACACCAAATTAATAAACCAACAACCAACATATAATAATAACATAATAATAATAATAAAAAATTAGGATCCAACAGAATCAATTAGAATGGAACCAGATAGCCAACCAACCAATTACAATGATTTTTATTTATTTATAAAAATGGCCTCAAGTGTGGGAAAAAAAATTTAAGCAATCAATTTTTTTCTTTAAAAATTTTTAAAACAGAACCGATCAGTAGGTTAAAATCAAAGAAAAAATCAAGCATGCTTCAAACAAGTATTCATTTGAAAAAGTAAGATGAAAATTGTAGAGTTCGAAATGGCAATCAAGAAAAGAAAATTATGAGGCTAAAACAGTTTGAAGGAAGATTGGCAAAGTCCTCATCATCGCCAATATGGACATGCAAAAAATGGAAGGAACAGAGAAACAGAATGCAAACCCATCTGAACCTGACCAAAAAAAAAAATTGGAACTCATAGATCTGTAAACATGCAACATAATCAGAAAGGAAGAAAATGAAACAAGCCTATGAACATGCAACCACAGAAGAGATCCATTCGAACATGAAATATATACAAATAGAAGAGGTGAAAATTAAACAACAACAGATCTCCGATGGAAAAAAAGGAATACAGATCTACACCCAATCTCGACCAAATGTCAAAAAAAAGAAAAATAACTCTATGAACATGCAAAACCAAATATGAATATGATAAATATGCAAAACATGAGGAAGAAGATTAGACCAAAATCCATAAACATGCAACAAAGTGAGAAGAGGAAAAAATTATAAAACAAAAGATCTCGGAAGAAAAACTAAATGGCACATAGATCTACACCCAATTTCGGCGGAATGCCGAAGAAAACAAAAATCGGACGAATATATGAACATGCAACACCGAAAGACAAAAAAAAAAAAAAAAAAAAAAACCCCAAAAAAAAAAAAAAAATAAAAAAAAAAAAATCAAGAAAGAAAAACAAAAAGGAAAAAAAAACAAAACCCAAATTCGGGGGAAAGCCAAAGAAAAAAAAAAAAAAAAACCCCAAAAAAAAAAAAAAAATAAAAAAAAAAAAATCAAGAAAGAAAAACAAAAAGGAAAAAAAAACAAAACCCAAATTCGGGGGAAAGCCAAAGAAAAAAAAAAAAAAAAACCCCAAAAAAAAAAAAAAAATAAAAAAAAAAAAATCAAGAAAGAAAAACAAAAAGGAAAAAAAAACAAAACCCAAATTCGGGGGAAAGCCAAAGAAAAAAAAAAAAAAAAGAAAATCACATACTCACCTTTGGGTGGAGCCCTCCCCTACCAAAGCCCAAACTGTAACGGGACCACCTACCAAGCTCTCAACAGCGGCAAGAGCCACCATTCTCGCCATTTGAGCGGCAAGAGAGGGCTTCGACGTCCCATGTCGTCTACTCTAAAGCATTGATTAACGCTTTAAAGCAAAGAGTGAATGGAGAAGACGAAGGGCAGAAGAGAGAAGTGGGAGAAGAAGGGTCGATGGAAGTGAATAAGGAAGAAGAGTCGAGACATGAGAGAAGAGGAAGATCAGTGGAAATGAATGAGGGAGAGGAGGCGACAGAAGAGAGAGACTGAGATCGGTGGAAATGAAGGAGGGAGAGGAGGCGACGGAAGAGAGAGAGGGAGATCGGTGGAAATGAAGGAGGGAGAAGAGGCGACATAATAGAGAGAGGGAGATCGGTGGAAATGAATGAGGGAGAGGAGGTGACAGAAGAGAGAGAGAGGGAGATCGGTGGAAATGAATAAGGGAAGAGAAGGCATCAGAAGAGAGAGACGAAACTGGCAGAAATGAATGAGGGAAAAGAGGAGGCGTCAGAAGAGAGAGATGAAACCAGTGGAAATGAATGAGGGATTGGGTTGTACTGGATTTGAGGTTGGTTTTGTAATCCAAACCAACCCTAAAGCCCATTCCCCAAACATGGGTTTTAAAACCCAATCCAATCCAATACAACCCAATCCCATCCCCCAAACACACCCTAAGAATTTAAGCGTGAGTAGCGAGACGGGTGTCGTTGGTAACGCTGAAGGCTCTGCATCTCACAATTCTCGTTGGGTATCATTAGGTATCGCTGCTTAGGTGAGTCTCGCTGGTCTCACTCACCATGGTATCGCTAGTACAGTTTACCTGTAGTTCAATCACGCTAGTAGTCTTGCTAGTTGTGTGGAATCTCGCTTATTAATGATTTTTTTTTTTTTTTTGATGAAGTTGGTCTCAGTGGTGAAACATCAAATATGTACAAATGTGTAAACTTAATGGTTTGTAAAAGAGGAACTTTAGGGAAGTCTAACATGAGAAATGTGTTATTACAGGCCAAGAAGAGCTAGGGAAGGTGTGTAATCCGCTCAAGGCCTAGAACAAGTTGTGAGTAACACTCGATTATAAAAGTGTTTATTTCAAGCATAGTTTCTTGTTAAAATACATGTTTGAAACTTGATCATGTCGTACAGTTTCATGAGTTTTACGTGTGTGTCATGTGCTATGCAATGAGAAGTATTTAATGTATACTGGTTGTACTATGAGTTCTGTGAAAAGCTTGCAAGGTTGTATAATGAGCTGAGTAAAGTATACAGTTTATGATTATATGGTTAAACGAAAGCATGTAAGTATGTGAATAGTGATGTGATGAATGAAATGTTTCAAACTCATGATTTACATTATGTTATAATTTTATCTAAATGACTCCCAATGCTGAAGGACTTGGAGAAAGCATGTGGATAATTTATGTATGAAAATGGCCCCAATGCTAAAGAGCTAAGAAAAGGCATGTGGGTGGTTGGGAATTTGTTAAGGGGCCAGTACTGAAGGACTCAGAGAAGGTACTCGGCGACCTTGGTTATGTAAAATGTATATTGACTCTGATGTGTTGAGATTACTCCACACAGCTAAGGATTCTCGACGTTGAGAGTGTTGAGATTGCTCTGTTCCAACTAAGGTTATTTCGACGTTGAGTAGCATTGAGACCCGTTCCACCTCAACTAAGGAAAGGTTTCAGGAAAACCAGAGTATGTATATCTTTTCCTCAGATGCATATGTATGTTTAAGCTATGGATTATACATGTTATTGTTGGTTTATAGTTGGATTCTATGTTTTGCTTACATTATTTAAGGGAGACTCTTAGCTAGTCACTCACTGGGCGTTTTACCTCATGTTTTCCTTATTTCTCTGTTTTATGGGTAGTGAGCATATTCGGGGTGCTTAGCCTACAGAAGATACTCGTTTGGGCCCTTCTTCAGAGTCTACTAACTTGATAATTGTAAATCTTAAACTTAAGTAAATGTTGTACATATAGTGGAGGTTGAGGGAGTCATGTGTAGTTGTTGTAATTATTAAACACTTTAAGATAGTTGGATTGATATGACAACTTAACCCTGGTTTAGCTATGATGTTAAATTATTGTATAACTGTTTATCAGGTATTTGTTCAAATTTAGAGTTAGCAATGGATGTCATGAGAGGTCAGTGTCTATGTCTTCACACTCACCCCTGGGTTAGGAGGGTACTTGAGAGGGGGTGTGACACTAGAATTGTCACAACCCCTCCCAGATTCCCTTCCTAACCTAGAAGTAGGTGTGACCTACACACACACTCGTCATCATATATCTTGAAACATAAATCAATACCAGATCAATTATACAAAGCTTTATGCTAGTGAAACATCATAAGTTAAACATAATTTCTAAATTTAGATTTCTCAACTCATAATTTAACATAACAAGTATTTGTTCAGCACACAATACAAAACCCACTCTCGTTATACCACAAGGATCATGTATGACAAAACATGTACATAAACTGAGTATTTACAACTATCCCAGAGAACTAATGCAGAGTAAGCCCAGTCGAGGATCTTCTGTAGGCTAGGTGTCCCGGACACGCTCGCTACCTGAAACGAAAAACAATAAACAAGAAAGCGTGAGCCTAAAGCCCAGTGAGTGACTAAGTTATCCAATTACAATTAAATCCTTGAATTAATACTGATCATAATGACTACTATGTATTTCATAAGTACAGATTCCTAGGTCACCCATGCCATTAAATAAATATAATATAAATATCTTTCCAAGAGGTAGCGGAGCAAAGCTCAACACACTTAACCTCATGAACAAATTCTCATTATTCATACATTCACACGCCTTCACATTTCGTCCCTCGGCGTTTCTACTCTCAAGTGCTTTCTCATGATGTCCCTTAGCACTAAGTTCCAAATCAATCCACTGCTCAAGTGCCTTCACTCGTGGTTCCTCAGCACCGAGCCATCATGTACTGGTTTTCCATATGCCTTCTCACAAGGTCCTTCGGCATTGGAATCCATCTCAATCAATTTCTCAAGTGCCTTCACCCATGGTCCCTCAGCACTATGTATCATATATCATATCCCCATAGGCCTTCACACATGGTCCTTTAGCCATGGGTTGCATTTAGATAACATGCATACAGGAGTTCATATGACATACTCGTTTTCACTTGCACAATGTTAGAAATAATCCTTAGATGAAATAGAAAGTCACCACGATTTGTCTTAGGTCTCGAGTGGATTATATGCTTTTTCGAGCTCTTCTTGGCCTGTAAAAACACATTTCTCACATTAGGTTTTCTTTGAACTCCCTCTCCATAATCATTAAGTATGCATATACATATACCATTCTCACTCCATCAATGAGACTCTCTTTTTCCAAAATATTCATAACTAGCGATACTTTATGTCACTAGCGAGACTACCAGCGAAATCACACCACTGAGTACTGCCCTAGTGAAACCGGAGGGAACTAGACTAACGAGATTACCTTGAGGAGCGATACCCAACGAGACTTCCGCGAGAGTTGTGAGACGTAAAGCTCTTTGCGTTATCAGTGACACTCGTTCCTCTGCTCACTCTCCAGCTCCTTAGTGATACCACTGTCTTAACTACACTTGATACCACTGCTTCCTTCCTTCCCTTCTAACTCTTTCTTTATCCTACTAAAAACCATATTACAGCCAAAATTAGAACTTCACCTCTTCTAGAATCTTGTAAAGTAATGAGTTTTCTAGCTTACCTCAAAATTTCAGACCATAACTCATCTTCGTTTGAGAACTATTCCCAAATAACTTCGACTGCCTTGAATTGCCTAGCAATTCAACTTCGATTACTTCCTCCTTGAAATTAACACATTTTTGCTCGGATTTAGCTTAAACACCCATGGAAGTTGCTAAGAATTAAATCAACTTACTAACCTAAAAATTCAGTCCTAGCTTCAACTTCCTCAGCTCACTCTCCTTCAAATACCGATTGGTGTCCAGATTTATCAGCAACAATCAAGCTTCTGGTTCCAGCTTCAAAGTCACCGTGAACATGATCTGGTTTCTACTTGAATTCGATATGAACACCTTCTTCCACCTCTCCTTGTTGTTCATCTGCAAAATGGATTTAATCTGAGTTCGAAAATATGTCCAAAAGGGTTTAATTATTCGATGCACTCACTTATATGTCAATATAAATCACTGACTTACCAGCTCTACCATCATCTTCCTTCTTGAATTAGCCAACGTAGCCTTCCACGCATGGCTTCGGCAACTCATAGCCTCAACTTACCATGCCACTAATTGCCCAACACCGAATAGCCGACTACCGCATGGCCCTCTCGGCCCCTTTTCTATGCACCAACGCATACCAACCTTCAACGCATAGGCCATCTCAACGCATAGCAATGCCAACTTCTAGCACATAGTAGCCTTCAACGCATACTTCTACTAACGCCTATTGCACCCTCCTTCCTTCACATCTACTTCCACGCCGAGCTGCCCTCTTCAACGCATGCCTACCAGCGACAACTCTTGTCAAGCTTTAGACATACCCTCAACGCATAATCACCCATCACATGGCCAACACTTACCCATTTTTGCTCTCACCCAACTCAACCAATTTTCTTTACTCAATACCTGTTCCACAGTTTCTTCTTACTTACCTTCTCTCAATGACAAGTACGGGGCTTACAAGAACTCTCTTTGACTCTTGTGTTTCTTATTTAATTGCTTTCCTTTTTTTAGTTTTATTTCCAAAACCACAACTTAAATTCCAATCCTTAAATAAAATTGATTTGATTATAGAATAACTTAAACCTTCACAATTGGATCCTCAGTGGAATGATATTCGGACTTAATCGTCTTATATTATAACTTGACCCATACACTTGTGATTAACAACGAAAGTGCGTATCAGCAAGTTTATCTTCCCGGCAAATTTTGTGATACTAGACATGGAAGAAGATGTCGAAGTCCCCATAACTCATAGGAGACCTTTCTTGGCCACCGGAAGGGCCCTCATCAATGTGCAAGATGGAAAGCTTACATTTTGCCTTTACTATGAGGAGGTAACATTCGACATATATAAAGCCATTAAGCATCCAAATGTGAAAAGGTATGATTATCATGAGCCAAGCATAATGGTAACATCGCCCTTCTCTTCTAGTAAGAGATTATGCATGATGATCCTCCTTTGAGTGGTAAGACTAATGGCATGCTTGATGTTAAATTAGAAAATACTATGAAGCATGTTTCTAGTTGTGATAATGCTCCTAGTTCTTCGTGCATGACTCCAAAACCTAAAATTAATTATGAACAAATCATAGAGAAGCATGTCGAAAATGAATTGGTGACTTTGGTAAAATTTCATAATGATGACTCCTTAATGATATTTGATTATATTAGAAAAGATGATGTTCAACTTGATAATGAATTGTTAACCAACCCATTAAATGTTAATGAATATGTTTGTGAGTGTCAATGTGGGCGAAAACTAAAAGTTCAAGGTGATTTAAAGCATGGAATGAAGAAACCACCATGGGATCCGTTGTGACTTGTGAGCCCTGTTTAGTTAGAAGACGTTAAACATAGCATTTGTTGGGAGGCAACCTAATTTTATTGCTTTCTTTATTTTTTTTTTATTTTGTTTTTAAATAATCATAGTCACTCATATGCTTTCTTAGTTTTCAAGATTTTAGTTCATCACAAAAAGTACTCCTTTTACCAAGCCTGTTTGGTAGCTTCCTGCTTGCTCCCAGGCTTGTTATTTCTTTGTTCGATGCTCTTATGCATTGAGAACAATGCATGATTCTAAGTTTGGGGTGGGAGGTGTCCCTCGAACTTTTCTATGTTTTCTTATCCTGCTATGCATGTTTGTAAGGTTTTAATGATCATATGCATGTTAATGAAATTTTGAAAAATTTGAAAATTTTGGAGCTTTCAAAGTTAATGGGAATGTTTCTATGGCTGTGTGCTTTGATGTTGATTGCCCATGATGAGATTCAAATTTGCATGATAGATGACTTATTGTGGAAATAAGATAGCATTATCTTTAGTTAAATTCATTCAAATCCCTCTTAGAATCTCCCATATTCTTGAGCACATAGTCACTTTAATTTAGATTCTTTAACTAAGAAAAGGATTAAGTTGGGTGTATTTGGTTGTCACTTCGAAAGGCCCCATCGGTTAGAGAATTGAAATGCATGATTGTCACACCCCCTCCCAGATTATGCTCCATAAACCGAGAGGAGGTGTGAGGATAGCAAACTTCACTCCTTTGTAAGGCTTACTGTCCAACTACTAAACACTAAAGACGGCCCAGACAACATTCTTGTGTAGGCTAAGCACCCTGAACTCGCTCGCTACCTGGAAAAATAGAAAAATAGGAAAATATGAGCTGGGTTGCCCAGTGAGTGACTAGTTTTGTAAAATTACCTTTGTTTCGAAAATTAATCAAAGTAGAGACATT
This sequence comes from Citrullus colocynthis, assembly GCA_031780015.1. NCBI lineage: Eukaryota > Viridiplantae > Streptophyta > Magnoliopsida > Cucurbitales > Cucurbitaceae > Citrullus > Citrullus colocynthis. The sequence continues at coordinate 3,653,344 of QLSR01000100.1, read as the reverse complement.
TAAACACAATGCGTATAAAACACTGGTTCAAGTCATATCTATTGTAAATACATGCTTAAATACCATTGTCAAATCATATATGTTCATTTCAGAAAAAGATAACTCAAGAAATCAAATTATGCTCAAACATAACATTTGTATACAACTCCTGTTAAGCCTTAAGATAAACATAAGCCAGGTCTTTTAGATAAAAGAGTCTACAAATGCATCAAATCTTCTTTTGTATTAAAATTTTCCTTAGTCGAGGTGGAGCAAGACTCAACGCACCCAATGTCGAAAATGAATATTTCCCTTAGTCGAGGCAAAGCAAGACTTAACACACCTAACGTCCGCAATCTCTATGTGCACATAGGAATATCTTGGGATGCGGAAGTACCTTCTCCGAGTCCATCAGTACTAGGTCCCTCGGAAACTCAAATGCCTTCTCAATGTCCCTAAGCATTGAGCTCCATTTAAGTCACAGGGTTGCCCACATGCCTTCTTAATGTCCCTCAGCATTGGGTTCCTTAGGAAACATTTTAGAAATAGGTATGTTTTGCATAAACAGTTCATTGTAAAACCTTTCGTGGAAAACAGAGCGTTTCTCAATAAATAGCATCTTATAAACATGTTTTTCAACAATGCCTTAAAATTGAGTATAATAGTCATCATGCTTATCTTGAAATAAATCATCATAAAATTACATTTAATAAGAAAGCCTGGCTAAACATTTTAAATAAAATCATTTAGAAAAAGAAAAGTGTCACTCACAGAACTTAATAATTGCTTAAGGGAAGTTCCCTTTCCTTCCTTCTAATTCTGTCTTTCCCGAGTTTTTTGGATGTAGGGTTTTGAAGTCTGGCAAAGCAACTGATTTTCCCTTCTAATAGCTCGATTGAATGCAACCCTGCACCTTGAATGCAAAGCTGATAACTTAAACGCAAGGTGTAGCCTTCCAACAAGCTCTTCTGGCTTCACCCTTTGGACGCACAGATCTATCTTGAACGTAAAGTTCACCTTGAATGCAGAGTCTATCTTGAACACAAGGTTCACTTTGAACGCAGAGTTTATCTTGAACGCAAGGTTCACATCGAATGCAAGCAGATAATTTTCTCCTTCTGGCAGTATTGTTGAACATAAAGCAGATTCAGTTTTCCCAAGTTCCAATAACTTCTTGAACGCAAGGTAGTTAGGAATACCTCTTCTCCTGGTCGCAGACTCCATCTACGGATGCAAGGATTACTCTTTTCCGCCTTTTCTCTCTCCTTCCTCTCAAGAATTCAGACTTAAGGATCATCACCTGCTCATTTTCCCTCAAAGTCTTATTTATAGCTTTGGGATGAAGGTCTTGTCATCCAACTTCTCCTCTCTATTTGCCACTTGTTTGCCACTTATCACGCTGCATGAACAATCCAACATGCAACCTGACACCTCCTCCTTATAAAGTGTTAAGTCTAAATGAAACCACGTAATCTTTATAAACTCATCTTCTGCGTTTGACTCGTTTTGGATACGAATCATGCATCCAACTTAGTGCCCCTATGCGTCCATTTAATTCTCTTTTTAAAGTTTAGTTCCTTTATTCTCTTTCTTCCTCCCGGCCTTTCTACTTTTGACCAGGTTTCTCCCCCGCATAGTACCATGCGTCTGTGCCTCAACTGCATACTACCATGCGTTTGTGCCTCAACTGCATACTACTATGCGTCTGTGCCTCTTTTTATGCATCCATCACTTCTTTCCTTATACCATATCCCAGCTACAAGCCCTTCTTTTGAGTGACAAACTTCGACTATGCTTGTTGCTCTGTTACTTAGCCAAAATTACCTCAATCCTTCCAGCTTTTATACACTTAACCAAAACCCTACCATGCATCCACAACCCCTTCCTATGCATCCGCAAGCTCTTTCTATGTGTCCATAAGTTTCCTCATGTCCAACTCTTAATCATAAGCTCATCTTCTGGGCGGTAAATGCCCAACTAGGCTTGGTGTTTCGATACTTAGCCAAAACCTCTCTTGTAAGGCACCATCATGCATCCGTAACCTTTACATATGCATCTGTCCCTTTTTATCCAACGTTCATGGCCTCTAATTAATCCTTGTGGACTTTGTGGTCACCCTTCTATGCGTCATGAGGTGTAACACAAGGCTTTGCTTCCAATTTTTCCTTTTTACTTCTCTCATACTTAGCCATTTTCTTAATGATTAATCTAGTATGTATCCATCTCTTGTTTTCTTCTTTTAGGTTTGATTTTCACCCCTCCAGCACATCCAACACTCAACCTTAGTCTCTTATGGCTAGCTCATATGTCCATTGTAGGTCAAAGTTGCATCTCCATCCGTAACTATCATGGGGCTTTAGCTCCTCAACGCGTAGCAGCTATCCAGCACAAGGTAGCCTTATCAACTCATGGCAACACCTTTCAATGCATAACAACTCCTTTAATCATAGCAACTCTTCAATGCTTGATGGCCTCTCCTACACATGCTATAACATACCCAAAGGCTTCTTGGTCAGCACAATGAACCTTACCAACGCATAGCAAACCTTCAACGCATGCTACTCATGCCTTAAGGCTCTCGACCCCTCTTATCTTCTTTAGCTTGTCATCCTCCAAAACTATTCTCATAGCTTGGTAACTTCCAATGTTAAGTGTGGGCCATGTGATCACCTCTTCCCTCGAATTCTCGTTTTTCTTTTCCAACACTTCAATATTAAACCAATTTTCTTCCAAATTAGGGTACCATGCGTTCATACCTCACCATTCATGTGTCCAACATGATGATGTTTCTTCCAAAGATATGTCTTAACTCGTAACTAATTCCGAACTAAGCCTTCAATTCTTCATTCCTTAACTCTTAGTGAAATATCCTCTCTTTTCCTAATGCTATGCGTCCAACTAGCCTTCTTTATCGCATAATTGTGCTTCCAAGCATAGTTGTAATACTTAAAAGATTTCTTAAGTTCTTAGGTCACCTTGTGATCTAAGATTCAAAATTGCCTACTCATGGTTTCTTTCAAACTCTTCCTATGACTTATTCTTAATCCAAACTCAAGTTGACATAAACATTTTTCCTCCTTCCCTTCATTTCAACGCATAGAGTTCCTTAATTTGGCCAAAATTTAGCAAACTCCACAAGCTTAAATTTTTTGTCTTAAAAATTTCCTAACTCCACAGGCTTGTGATCCAAATTCCACTCCTGTTGTCTTACTTCTTTTTCTTACAAGCTCTTTAAGTATTTAGGTTCAAGAAGTAGGGTGTTACAATGATGGATTGAAATCTTAGACTAAGGAAAAAGAAAAGAATATACATGCCTTTGAAAAAAAAAAAAAAAAAGAACTGTACACTAAAATATATGAGCTTTACATTGTCTACCCTTTTAAATGTTAAACTTGTAATGAGTATGCATGGATGGTGGTAAAAAGAGCTGCCTTTGCTGTGATCAGTAAGGAAGCCTAAGAATTGACTAAGTATGAGTTCCTACAGTGAATGTGTGAAAGATAGTGCCCTTAGTTAAAAGAATGCAAGTTTAAGGACCATAAAAAATATGATTCAATGGCACCTTAGTGGACATATTGCTCGCTTGAAATGTATGGATGCTTCAAAATTGGTGCATGAGCTAGAGTAGGGGAAAAATTAAGGAAGCTCTCTAAGTCCCAATTTCAATTTTAGCAATTTAAATTGAATGAGGCTTACACACACACATGGGAGATAGTAAGATTTGACCTTGAATGATGATTATACTAACATAGATGTTGCATGTTTCTACTTAAGCTCTTAAATGCTATTCTCTGAGACATGAGTCGTTAGCATACTTGCTGTAAGACCCTAACTCAGAATTCTTAAGATGGCCAGTAAGAGAAGAAGAAAAGAAGACTAGTTGAACGCCTAATATTAGGAAAACAGTGGATATTCTTGAACATAGTTCGGTTAATGCATAGATGGTAAAACGCTAAAGTGTGGTACATAAAATTGGAGAGAATTTTGTATTGAATTTTAAAAACGGAAATAAGAATTAAGGAAAAGAGAAAACACGTGGCTCACACTTAGTCTTGGAAATTAACAAGTTATGGGATTAGCTTTGGAGAGTGTTAAGCTAGAAAGGAAAGAGAAACCGAGGAACCTTAAGGCTGGAGCAGCATGCGTTGGAGGTTATTATGCGTTAGTAAGGATTTTGGTGATGATAAAGAAGTCTATGCCCAAAGACCAAATGTTTAAGGTAACTACGAAGGGTGGCTACCAGCTATGCGTTGAGGAGCTCAATTCTATGGTAAATGGAAATATAACTTTGATTTCAGGTAAACGCATAGGTTGTAATTCAAGAGTTTAAAGGGTAGGAAGTTGGACGCATGATACGATGTGGTAAGGTACAAACGCATAGTAGTATGCGTTTAGGACATTGACGCTTAGTAATATACGGTGAAGAAACGGTTTCAAGGGTATTATGGCGGAAGGCAAAGGAAATAAGTAATGAAACTAAAACCTTAGAAGGAAGTTCAGTGAACGCACAGGTGCAGTATGATTGAATGAATAGTTGTATATTAGAATATGCTAGATGTATAAGATAAGCTTATAAGGCTAGGTGGCTTCATATAAACTTGACACCTTATAAGCGGGAGGAGTTAGAAAGTATGTTAAGTACTTCATGCAAGGTGACGCTTGGATAAATGCATGATTGGTTAAGCATGCAGCTTGACATGTGGCAAGCAAATGACAAAGAGGGAGAAGTAGTATGATCAGTCCTCTACTACAAAGCTATAAATAAGACCTTGAGAGAAAAGGAGTGACGGATGATGCCGAAGTAAGAGTTCTTAAGAGAAAGGAGAGAGAGAAGGCAGAAAGAAGGAATCCTTACGTCCGTAGTAGAAGTCTGCGATCAAGAGAAGACATACTTGACAACTTAACTATCTCTTGGGTTAAATAAATTGCCTTGCGCCTAAAAGGGGCAGCCTTGCGTCTAAGTTTCAAGGTGAATGATGCGTCCAAATTGGACCTTGCACGGTCGACGCATCCGAAAAGAGAAGTAAGGAAGAGTTGGGATACACCTCGCGTTAGCTATCAACCTTGCGTCCAAGGGTAGGATTGTGACATCCAAGCTACCAAAGGAATAAAAAGCCTTGCGTTCCAGGATTAGGATGCTGCATCCAAGAAGCTCGAAAAAGGGGAAATAGCGGATAGAGGAGAAACTATCCTTAAAGAGTTCTGTGAGTGATACTTTTCTTTCTTTGAAAACAAAATTTATTGAGAATGTTTAGTTGGTTTTTCTTATGAGATATGGCTTTGAGATGAAATGTTTTCTTGAAAAGCATGATGTTTGATGATATTGTTCACAAGGCATGTTTTATCCGTTTTCTATAAGATGTTGAAAGGCATGTTGTGAAATGCTGTTTATCGTGAAATATCTGATTCTTTATGTAAGACTTTCATGTGAATTATTTACGTAAAACATTGATTTCTAAAATGTTTTAGAGGAGGCTCAATGTTGAGGGACTTGAGAAGGCATGTGAGTTTCCCTGGGACCCAGTACTGAGGGACATGAGAAGGTACATGAGCGACCTGCCATATTCCTATGTGCACATAGAGGTTGATATTGCTGGTGCATCGAGTTTTGCTCCGCATCGAGCCAAGAATGTTTTCTACGTTGAGAGCGTTGAGTCTTGCTCCGCCCCAACTAAGGAAATTTTTTTAGAACAAACTGATTTCTGTACAACTCCTCTGGAATGTATTTATGTGATCTGATTTTAAGTTGAAAGTATGATTTTATAGAAATGATGATTTGAATTTAGTATTTTGTGATATAATGATGATAACATGCCTGCTTTTGAACTAAAGTTAATTTCACAAAGTTAGTCACTCACTGGGCGTTTAGCTCATTTTTTTATATGTTTTTCATTTTCCAGGTAGCATGACAGTTCCCGTTGTCGATCGAAGTCGAGGTTTGTCAAAAAGCTAATGGTATTGTCGTTCTAGAAAGTGTGGTTAAACGAGCTTATAAATAGGAAGTTTGACAGTGGAAGTCGATAATAGGGTCGATGACTGTTGTCCTCACGCTCCGTCTCGGGCTACAGGAGGGTAGATCGGGAAGGAGTGTGACACTTGCTATTCAAACTCCCTTTATTTGATTCTACTCTTTGCTCGAGACGAGCAAATCTCTAAGTTCGAGGTGGTGAAAAGCGCTTGAAAAGTACTTTTTATTCTCTTAAATTAAGGGAGTTTATATTAGAGTTCACTTATTTATTAGTGGTTTTCATGTCATTACAAAGAAATCTAGAATCAAAAGCCAAAAAAACTAAACTGATCTAAAATCAAGTAAAAAAGAGAAGAAAATCACCAAAACTGCTAAAAATAGTCAGCGCTGCTATGCTGGTTCAGCACTGCTGTGACGCTTTTTCCCGAGAGCATCACCCAACATCAGCGTAGTAGCACCAACACAGCATTGTGGCAATGTGCTGAGGATAGGATTTTATAACGCATATCGCCACGATGCCATCTCACCGTAGGTTTCCAGCAACCCTAAACACACCAAGAGACACAAGAAGAAGAGAATTCAGAGAAAATACATTAGAGAGTCCCTGTCACACCCCCTCCCCGATTACCCTACTCAACCCGAGAGGATTTGTGAAGACAGTAGACATCACCCCTCTTATGACGTATACTGTCCATTTGTACCTGATAATCTTGACAATTCATAACATACATCTCTTCATGCAACCAGAACTATAAGTACTTATATTTCTATAATTAAACTTTCAACTTATCACCAATATACTTATACAACATCCTATCTCAATCCCAACATATGTACAACTAGGTCTACATGCCACCTGTATAAGGTTATATACACATACAACTCTTCAAATGTGACTAATATCTGAAAACTCGAAGTTTAGGCAAGGCGAGCTGGAGTAGGCTAAGCACCGGGACCGACCTCGCTACCTGGGAGGAGAAGAAAACATGGAAAGCGTGAGCTAAAAGCCCGTGAGTGACTAATTTTGTAAAACCATCTTTTGTTCGAAAACAGGCATGTTACAATCATTATAACACAATATACGTAAAACATGATTCAAATCATCATATCTGTACAATCATAATTTCCAACAACGAAATCAAAACACATATGTTCATGCCAGACTCAACACACCCAACGTCGAAAACCATGGCTCGATGTGGAGCAAAACTCAACACACCAGCATCGTCGAAATAATGGCTCGATGTAGAGCAAAACTCAACGCACCAGCAATACCAACCTCTATGTATATAGGAATATTCGAGGTTGCCCAAGTACCTTCTACGTGTCCTTCAGTACTGGGTCCCGGGGAAACTCACATGCCTTCTCACGTCCCTCAGCATTGAGCCTCCTCTAAAACATTTTAGAAGCCAGTATTTTATATAAATAGTTCACATGAAAATCTTTCATGAAAAATCAGATATTTCACGATAAACAACATTTCACAACATGCCTTTCAACATCTTACAAAAACAGATAAAACATGTCTTGTGAACAATATAATTAATCATCATGCTTTTCAAGAAAACAATTTATCTCAAAGTCATATCTTATAAGAACACCGAATTGAACATTTTCAATAAAATCGTTTTCAAAGAAAGAAAAGTGTCACTCACAACTTGTCCTTAGGCCCTGAACGAATTATATGCCTTTCCGAGCTCTTCTTGGCCTAGTAAATACATATTCCTCACATTACACTTTCCTTAAACTTCCTTTACATGATTGTTAAGTATACATAATTGAACTCTAATCATGATCATCACCAAGACTCTCCTTTTTTCCAAAGTAAACTTAATAAGCGAGATTTTGTGTCACTAGCAAGATTACCGACAAGATTTCACAATCCTAGCGAGATTACTAGCGAAAATACCCAATAAGGCACGACACTAGCGACACCAGGATAAGCGAGATTAGCGAGATTTACCTAAGGAACTAGACTTAGCAAAATCTAGTGAGATTTGTGAGATGGAAAACCCCCCGCGTTCAAGTGGCACACGTCTTGCTACTTATACTTTATTTACTCAGCGATACCCACTTCCTAGTGACACCCGACAACAGAGTTCCTTCCTTACCTCTTTGTTCCCCTTCTACCTGATAAAAATCGTATTTCCAGCTGAATTCAGAACTTCTTCCCTTCTACAAACTTGTAAAGGAGTAGGTTCTCTAACTTACCTTGAAATTTCAGAGCATGTTTCTTCTCCATTTGAGGGATATTTTCAAATAACCCTTAGTTGCTCTCAATTGCCCAACAAATCAATAGCAATCACTTCCACCTACAGTTTTACATGTTTCCTTTCAAATTTAACTCAAACGTGCTTCATAAAAATGCTTAGGAATTGAGTTAACTTACTAACCTCAAAATTTCAGCCCTATCTTCTACTTCCTCAGCTAGCAGTTCTCCAATGACTAGACCATGCTCGGACTTTACGACCACAATCAAACTTCCTGTTCCAGCTTTAGTTATACCACCAAAACGAATAGAATTTCACTTGAATTTGACATGAACACCTTCTTCTACCTTCCCTCGTTGGGTATCTTAAAAATAAGACTGACTCGAGCTTTAAAAAGTGTCTAAAATGATTAAATATTTGGTCCACTCATATATATATATATACACTACAACAAATTTGACACTCAATGACTCTTGTACAGTGCCAAAAATAAAGGAGAAAGTGAAAAAAGAGTCATTAAATCCAAAATCACGCGTTTTTGGCGGGAAAAAACGGAGATTTTCGGATTTGTTGGAATTGATGACTGTTTTTTTGTGTCATTAATTAATGACTAAAAAAAACAGTCATTAAATGTAAGAAAATGAAAAATACGGTTTTGGCGGGAAAAGACGTGAATTTTCGGATTTTTTTTTTACTATTTTGACTGTTTTTTTGTGTCACCAAATTGTGACTACAATTAACAGTCATTAAAAAGTGACAAATTTTAATAGTCATTAATATTTTTTAATATTTCAAATTTTGAGAAAAGGAGGGAAGTTAAAATTTGTGGGTAAAAATTAATTAAATCTCACATTTTTACCCACAAACACATTTCCCCCCTTTTTTACTTTCCCTCCTCTCACTTTCCCTCTTTTTTTCTTTTTCATTTTACTTTTATTTTTACATAAAACAAATAACTTGAACATTTTAATTTAAAATAACTTCTAATTTATTAGTTTTAATTATTAATTAGTCTTATTTAGGTTTACCTTGAAAATTTTGAAAAAAACTAGAGGGAAATTGAAATTTAAGTGAGGTGCCAACTTTCCCATTTCTTTTTATTTGACACTTTCCACTTGGAGAATAAAAGGAGAAAGGAAAAAGACTTGTAGTGGTAGCCCTAATTTATTTCCTCTCTTCTCTCCCCTTCACGAAACCCATGTTTGGCCTCTATGTTTCTTTTTCGGTGACCATCAGTTAGGAGCAACGACCATGAACAACGACGCCGAGAAGTAGCAACCATGAACAACGATGGCGCAAACGGACCAGATCTAGGACTAAATTGTTACTCCTATGAAAATTTATGGACTAAAAGTGATTTTTTTAATCTTAATTATAAATTAGAAAAATATTAATAGCGCTCAATAAATTTTTAATCTTATTCATTCTCTAAAAATCGAGAAACAAAGCTAAACCTTCAACGTCCGTCGTCGATCTCTGCAACGCCGCCTTAATGGGAGTTATTTCGAGCTTTAAGGGTAAAAATTTAATTTTTGGTATTTAAGATAATCCAATCTAAATTAAGTATTTAAGATTTTGAAATTGGATTTATTTTAGTCGATGTGATTTTATTTGAATTGAAAGAGATTTAGGAATTAGAAATCCAATTTAGGAAAAATTGGGAAGACTGCTGTGTATTTAAAAGTTTATTGTGTATTCGGGAGGAGTAATTTTATTTTAGGAGGTTTATGGAGGAAAAAGAAAAAGAAAATGAATAATTATATTTGATAAGGAAGTAGGGTTTATTTATTTATTTATATATAATAATTATTTAAAGAAGGAAAACCAAGGGTTTATTTCTTTCTCTTCTTCTTCTTCTTCTTCTTCATTGTGTAGCAGGCGGCAGTTTTCTTCTTCTTCATCGTGTAGCAGCCGGAGCACTGTAGCAGCCGGAGCCGTGTAGCAGCCGCAGCCCTGTAGTAGCCGCAGCCCTGTAGCAGCCGCAGCCCAGTCGCCGATGCTCCCTTCGCTGATCATCCACCACCGATCAGTAGACGCACGACCTCTTCGAAAAGCTGCCGCCACCGCACTGTTGGGTCCGCTCGCCGCCTCACCATCAGGTTGCCGCACTGTTGGGTACGCACGGCCTCTTTCTCTAACTTTATTCTCATATCAAGATACTGATTCGTCGGTACTTACTGCTATTATGTTTCCTTTTATTTGATATTCTATTTTGAAAGAATTATTTTTCTATGTAGAATTTGCACTTTGCTTCTCAGGGAAGTGTTTCTTTTTTATGTGAATTTTTTAGTTTCACTTTATTTTTCTCTGTTTCGAAAGTTATCCATTTATTTTCTTTGGATGGTTCAATTTTTTTCTCTTTTATACGACATTTTTTGGTTCTATTGTTTTGGTACATTGTATGGATTTTTCAAATTTTGCCCACTTTTTCTGTGTTCTCTATTTTATTGGTTTTTTTTGGCAATTGGTTGTTCTTGCACTGTGAATGATTCAATTTTTTTTCGCCTTCTCTCTGTGTTGTGCGACATTTTTATTCTTCTAGTTTAGTTTTGGTTGGTTCTACTATTATCTTGGTACATTGTTGTTTTATTTAATGTTGTTTTTTTCGCCGCTGTTGAGTGAGGTTT
>QLSR01000100.1:3575734-3642258 GCA_031780015.1 Citrullus colocynthis | reverse complement strand
TACATTTTTGCGTGGTTGTTATTGATAATTCTTTATATACTTTGGATATGATGTTGATACTAATTCATGTGGTGAAAGATGGATGAGATTGACATTTTTTGGCTGTCAACGAAGGTCAAAATTGTAGTAGTGTTGAACATTTTAGATTTTGGGGTAATTTTTTTTTCTTTCTAATAAGTGTGTGACTAACGAAATTTCACTCATAGGTGCAGAAGATACAACTTCTCTTATTTGAGGTCCGAAATCGTCTCACCCTCGACGCTCTACTCTCATCACCGCTCGCCTCACCCACGCCATCACCAAGGTATCAAGTTATTCCTTCTTTTTCTTGCGTTAAATCTGAAGGTGGTATAAATAAAGTTGGCTTGCTGGAGTGATTGTTTTTAAATAGGAATTTGTTAGAGCAGTATGTTGCTAGGGGAGAATTCTGCGGCAATTTTTGTCTTTGTTTTGAGCTGAGAAGCCATGCTTAGGTGTCCTTTTACAAACTTTGAGATACGAACTGTGCATGTACCCAATTCTCATTTCTTTGTAATCGGTTCTGCATATCGAAAGCATGCTACCTAGCTAAGTAAACTTGTGTCCTTTGTGGAATAGTATGTATGTCGATTTGTATGCACTTTGTAAGACGAGCTGAGGTTGGAACTATCACTTCGGTACTTTTTGTCTTTGTTTTGAGCTGAGAAGCCATGCTTAGGTGTCCTTTTAGAAACTTTTAGATACGAACTGTGCATGTACCCAATTCTCATTTCTTTTTAATCGGTTCTGCATATCGAAAGCATGCTACCTAGCTAAGTAAACTTCTTTAATTAGATTGCCATTTATAACTTTCTATGATAGAAATGGCATTGACGACTGTAGATGGACTTGATAGAAGTTATTGTCTAATATTATGATCTTATCATCAGGTTTCTTTTTGGGGGGAGGGGAAATTAACAAGTTCTTAATTTCCTAGTATTATGTGATGGACAAATCATGGATGGTCAAAAGTAGATTATCTAGAGAATACGAGGTTGGAGTTGAAACTTTCATTGAATTTGGTTTGCGTCATGGCAATGGTTCCAATTCCATTCGATGCCCATGCTTAAAATGTGGAAATCGTATATCTAAGGATGTTTCGATAGTTAGGGATCATTTATATGTCAATGGAATTGATCAAAGTTATAAGTTATGGTTTTGGCATGGGGAAGATTTAGCCACACACAATGTTAACAACAATTCTCATCCTGTGTTAAATGAAAACTATGAGGATGAGTACGATTTGTTTAACGTAATTGACATGGTTCAAACTGCTCATGATCAACTTCCTGGTGCACCAAATATCTTTGACACTATGTTTGACGATGCTAAAAAGCCATTATACCCGGGATGTAAAAGATTTACGAAGTTGTCAGCACTTGTCAGATTGTATAACCTAAAGGTTAGATTTGATGGAGTAATTCAAGCTTTTCTGAATTACTATCTATAATAAGTGAATTCCTACCTGAGAAGAATGAGATGCCAACTTCTATGTAGTAAAAAAACATTAGGTGCCCTAGGTTTGAGTTACCAAAAAATAGATGCATGTCCAAATGATTGTTGCTTATATAGAAAAGAGTATGCAAACAGCACCCAATGTCCTACGTGTAATCTATCGAGATGGAAGGTTCTTAAGAACTCAAAAGAAGAGAAAAAAGGAGTGGCTGCTAAACAGTTGTGGTACTTTCCAATTGTTCCAAGGTTTATAAGGATGTTCAAGAGCGCTGAACATGCAAAGAACTTGTGTTGGCATGCTACAGATAGGAAGGTAGATGGTATTATGCGACACCCAGCTGATTCTCCCTCCTGGAGGTTAATAGATCACCTATGGCCAGCTTTTGGTTTAGAACCAAGAAATCTTCGTTTGGGTTTATCCACTGACGGAGTCAACCCATATGGAGATCTAAGTACTAAATACAGTTGTTGGCTAGTCATTATTACAGTGTACAACCTCCCTCCATGGTTGTGTATGCGGAGGAAGTTTTTAATGTTGTCAATGTTGATATCAGGGCCGAAACAACCAGGATATGATATTAATGTGTACCTAGCTCCGTTGATTGAGGATTTGAAGCTTTTGTGGGAAGTTGGAGTTCAATGTTTTGATGCATACAAAGAAGAGTCTTTCACTCTGCGAGCAGTTCTATTGTGGACAATTAATGATTTTCCCGCGTATGGAAATTTATGTGGTTGTATTGTGAAAGGGTATAAAGCTTGTCCAGTATGTGGAGAGGATACCAATTCAACCAGGTTACATCATGGGAAAAAAAATGTATACATGGGCCATAGAAGATTTTTGCCAAGACATCACCCGTACAGAAGACAAAAAAAAGCGTTCGATGGTAAGCAAGAGAATGGAAGTCCTCCACACCCAATGTTAGGTGCGGAGATTTACAATAAATTGAAGGACATAAGTTTTCCTAGTGGAAAGAAGTGTGGCAAGAAATTGAATGACGTAGCTTCAGATAACTACTGGAAAAGAAGACCTGCATTTTTTGAACTGCCTTATTGGAGAGAGTTGCATGTCAGACATTGTCTTGATGTAATGCACATCGAAAAGAATGTGTGCATGAATATCATAGGTACGTTACTGGAGGTTCCAGGAAAAAATAAAGATGGAATGAGTAGTAGACTTGACTTAGTTGAAATGAACCTTCGACCTGAATTAGCTCCTGTACGTCGGGGGAGTAGAATGTATATTCCTGCAGCGTGTTATACATTATCGAAAGAAGAAAAGTATCGTTTCTGTAAGACTTTATCTGGAATAAAGGCTCCTGAAGGTTATTCCTCTAATATTAGAAGTCTGGTCTCGTTAGAAGACTTGAAACTTAATGGCCTGAAATCACATGACTGTCATGTTTTAATGCAACAATTCCTTCCGATTGCATTACGTTCAGTGCTACCTAAGAATGTGAGGTATGTTATTACTAGATTATGTTCCTTCTTCAATGCAATATGCTCCAAGAGTGTGCGGGTACCAGAGTTAGATAAGCTGCAAGAGGATGTAGTTGTTACATTGTGTCTACTTGAGAAGTACTTCCCACCTTCTTTCTTCACAATAATGTTGCATCTCACTGTTCACCTTGTAAGAGAAGTGAAGCTTTGTGGGTCCATATACCTACGATGGATGTATCCATTTGAACGGTATATGAAAGTGTTGAAAAGTTATGTAAGAAATAGAAATCGATCGGAAGGTTGCATTGCGGAAGCACACATATGTGAGGAGTCTGTTGAATTTTGTTCTGAATTCTTATCTGGGTTAGATTCCGCTGGGCTTGGTTCATCCAAGAGACGAGAAGAAACGCGCATTGATAAATCTTTATCAGCTGGATGTCATGTTAGACCCAACGTAGAGGAACTGAAGCAAGCACATCTATATGTACTTGAGAACACTGAAGAAGTACAACCGTATAGAATGTTAGTATATTACAATTCCCTAATCATCTAATTTGAATGTATTATCACCTTATATTTAGTACATTTTGTAGACAACATCTGGAGTATTTGAAGGTACAAAATCCAAGGAAAGCAAGTAATGAGAGGTGGTTACAAAATGAACACAATCGATCGTTTGCTAGTTGGATACGCGATCAGGTATTTAATTTTCATTCCCCATTTTTTGCTATATCCATTAAATCTAGTCGTACACTAAATGAAATGTCTGCCTGTAATAATAGGTGATGCAGGAAATACATGATAGAAAACCGGTTTCTTCAACTGTGCGTTGGTTGGCACATGGCCCCAACCCAGGATTGATGACATTTGAGGGTTATAGGATTAATGGGTGTAGTTATAGCACCCAATCTCGCGACAAGGGTCGCACTGTCCAAAATAGTGGGGTTACATTAGTTGCCACAACAATGCAAGTGTCCAGTGCAAAAGATAGGAATCCGATTGTATCAGACATGTCTTTTTATGGGGTTATTCAAGAGATATGGGAAATTAACTACAATACATTTAAAATTCCATTATTTAAGTGTCACTGGGTTGAAAACCAAAATGGGGTTCGAATTGACGATCTTGGATTTACATTGGTGAAACTCAATCGTATAGGACATACTTCGGATCCATTCATCCTAGCCACCCAAGCAAGGCAAGTGTTTTATATAGAGGATCCTATTGACGCACAATGGTCAATTGTTATCACACCACCTCAAAAGGATTTTGCCGATACATGTTATGCTGACGAGCTTGGAGATACTTCTTTGGACTGTCCTTCAGTTGCAAAATGCACATCACCAACTGATATAGATGAACCTGATATTCCATATGTAAGAGATGATTGCGAAGGCACATGGGTTGACACTTGAAAGTTTATCAAGTATGTACATCTAAATAACGCGATTGTTTTCAGTTCTTATTTGTTTTCCTTTAATGTTCATAGATTTTCTTATTTATCTCGTAGGTTATTGTTAATGGAAGAAGGGATCGCTCCAACGGATATGCTTCCTTAATTTTCAGTGGGAATTGTGTCACTTATTATTACTGGACCTTTTATTTAATGCACTAATGTAATCCTATTATTAGCCGTTATTTAATGTACTCTTGTAATCACATTATTAAATGCTATTTAATGTACTGTTATAAATCATATTATTAATTATTATGGAATGTATCGTTGTCATTATACTAGTAACTGTCAATTATCTTTACCTTTACAAAAATCATAGTGAACAGATGGACGATACGATTGATGATACACAAGACGAGCAGTTGGATCGTTCGATGGATGATACATTCGACGATGCACAAGCCAATGACTTAGACGATATAGTTGACAATGAACATGATAGTGTTGCAGATTCACCGGTTATAGATGGTGAAATTAAGAGAAAGAAAACCAGAGGACCTACTGGAATGCATGAGATCACTCGTGCGTGCAGTGAAGGTCATAGAAGAGTGGTGCAATACAATGAGAATGGTCAGCCAATTGGGTCTAATGCAGTAAAATTGAAAAGTTTCATAGGAACGTCCGTCCGATCCCATGTTCCAATTACATACAATAGTTGGAAAGCAGTGCCATTGGAGATAAAAGAAAAGATTTGGGACCTCATTCAGGTATAAACATAATCCTTAAATGGTATTTAAGTTTTATTTGCTTTCATTAACATATAACATTTGGTGTGGATTCGTAGGGTGGATTTGTTGTTGACCATAGATCGAAGAAGAATCTCATGCAAACTGCGGGCATTTGTTTCCGTCAATTCAAATATGCTTTGACTACGAAGTATATAAGGCCATTTAAGGATGATCTAGAGAAATTAAAATGTCCCCCGATTGAGTACTCCCATATTGAACAAGAACATTGGGATGCCTTTGTCAGTTTTCGGCTTAGGGAAGAGTTCGAAGTAAGTATTGTTGTTAGAAACATTCAAACTTTGTATTCACTTACATTGTAGCTGCAAAGTATCATTATGACATTTTATTGTGTAATTTTATTAAGGTGGTCAGTAGTAAGAACCAAGCAAAGAGGAAAAAACACATGTATAATCATCGAATGTCGCGGAAGGGGTATGCAAATCTTTCGGAAGAGCTGGTAAGATACTAATACACTACTATTTATTTTTTTATACCACCTACATATTACATTTGAATCCAAGTTCACGTGCGATGGTTTGTTATTGGTGCAGAAGGAGTCGTTACCAAATGAAGATCTAACTAAGCGATGCGTTTTATGGAAAAGGGCTCGAATGGATCGAGAGGGAAAAATTCCAGACAAGCAAACGCAGGGAGTGGTAGATCGTATAGTAAGTATTTCTTGACTACCTATATTTCATTGCATTATCAGTAAATATTGATTTTTTTCTTTTCAATAGGATGAAATGTTGATCACTCATAATGTCGAAAGTGACAACATATCTACGGGTGGAGATATCCTATCACAAGCGTTGGGGAGCAAAGATCCTCCAGGAGTAGTTAGAGGATTGGGTAAGTTTATCATGCCCAGTAAATATTTTCATACACCAAAACAAGTGAAGAAGGAAGACAAAGTTACATTTGACGCGGAAGAGAAGGCGAAGATGACCGCACGAATAAAAGAGTTGGAAGAAGAACTTAGAAAACAAAAAAATCTAACCAAGATGGAATCAAACAAGGATGGTTCTTCAGAAGACATTAAAGAAGGAGACGGTGAACCTGTTTCCAGCAATGAAAAGGTCAAATGTGGCACCTATTCACCGTACTCAATGTGTTAATGTAGATGTTAAATATTTAATACCATAGAATTTTTTTTTCAGGTGAAGAAAGAATTATTGGACCAGAGGAAGACTTCACGGATAGGAAAAAAGGATGATTCTCCAAGAGATATTGATAAAAGTGGTGAAGCAGAAAATAAAAATGACCAGGTTAATGTGTTTCAATTCATCTCCTAAGTAGTTTTTCATAAACTTCGCAATAACAATTCATCCGAAAATGAAATTTTTAATCCAGGCGAAGGCAAAATTGTTGAAGCACACGGGAAGTGATCAATATGTTGAAGTGAAGGTTGAAAAAGAAGAGGTTTCATGTCTATCTTGTAGCTTAAAGAATCTCATGTAATATGCATTGACAATAATATATGTAATGTAAGTTCGTTTATTTCCTACAGGTGGATGAACGTAAACAACAGAACTCAAGCCAATCTGTCGCCCCAAAGCCCATTAAGGTATGTTTTTCACTTTAATCTAGTATATATTCTACATAATATACGTTAGTAAACATTAACGGTTACATTTCAACTTACTCATGGTAGGATGGAACTTCTTGTTTGTTGGCGATCGGATCTAAAAATAATGTAGTCGGAGCGGGGACTATATTTGACTATGACGTTAATAGTGATAATGTGAAGGTTTCACTTGACGTAGTTGTTCATGGTGATTGTTCTGTCCCAATACCAAGAAAGGGAGAAGAAAATTTGTTGTCTCAAGAAGTAGGCTCACACTTGCTATGGCCACGGGATCTTGTGATAATTGATAATGAAAAGGTAACCTTTTCCATCCTTGTTGGTTCTTATTCTATATAAGTAATTTATTTTCATGTTACACTATTTGTTGATAGGAGGAGGGAAAAAATTCAAATAAATGTTTAGGAGTTCTATCAATGACTCCCATTCAAAGTTCACCGGTTGCTTTACGCTGTTTACTCCGTGAACTTGAATACATTGGATCATCAATTCAAATCACTGTACCGATGGAAGTATTTGGAATCCACCGCAAGTGCTGTATTTTGGTTGAGGTCTTACGAGATTTTTGTCATATGCGCCCTATATGCACTCCTTGTATTGATGCGTATATGATGTAAGTAATCTTACTATATCATGGTTTAGTATTAAAATATACATATTCAGTACTGTATAAAGTTTTATTGATATTACAGGTACTTATACAAACTAATGGAGAAATCAAAGACTTTGAGTTTGTATAAGTTTTTAGATGCTGGTTCCATCTCAATCTCAACCAACAAAGAATCTCGAGCTCAATTGTTGTCCTCGAGAATGGCAGGATTGGATAATCAACTTCTCATCTTCCCTTACAATTCTGGGTATGTTGTATAAAATGCATTATACTATATTTTGAGCACTGTATATGATTTTTTGTGATTCTTTAAATTTGTAGGAATCATTGGACTTTGATCATTATTGATCATTCGAAAAGTAGCATATTTTGGATGGACCCTTTAAAAAATCGACTCGACCAAGATATCATCAGTGTGATAGGCATGTACGTATGTTATAGCATTTCACAACTTTAACTAGTATGAATACATAAAGAGACATGTTACATTTAAAGCCATTTGTAGGGCTTGCAAGATTGTTGACCCTAAGAAGAAAAAGCTTAGTTGGAAATCAATTAAGGTATGCTATTTTGTACATAACATAGTTTATCCAATAAACATGTACAAAATTGACTTAACATGTGTTTTGCATTTCATACAAACAGTGCCCTAAGCAATCTGGTGTGGTGGAATGCGGATATTATGTCATGCGATACATGCGTGAGATAATATTATCAGGAACCACATCAATTTTAGATATAGTACGTATTACAAATTCATACAAATTGAAGTTACGTATTCAGTGCTTCGAGTTTATTTCGCCTTCTTTGTTTATAGATGAAAGGTGCGCCACGTACATACTCACAAGATGACATTGACGTGGTACGAATTGAGTGGGCAGAGTATGTGGGATCGCACATGTTCTTCGCATAGGTTTTGTGGCAGTAATAGTTGTTGGAGTCTGGAGAAGACAGAACTTTTTTTTGTGGATGGAGGACTTATATTTTGTTGCTCAATATAGAATTGAATGCATTTGCGAAATACCTTTTGTGGAGTTGAAGCATGAATTAAACTGGTATGGGTATGATCGTTAAATGTCGTCGTTTTTTTGGAGGTATTGTAGAATTCTGGTGTGTTTGATCTGTTATATAACTCCATCACTAGTTTTATATTAACATTTATACTTTTTGTTTGGAAAAGGTTGGCATGACACATGATATTGTCTATGGTTGGGTAACATCACAAGTGATTTTTTGCCATCGAATCAGAGAAAAAAACTTTCAAAATGATTGTTAGCAAAAAGGTAAAATGGGGGTGATGGAAGTGTTATGGTTTTGTTGGATTTGTATTATGTTGATCTTGTTATTAAACTTTATAATTTTGGTTGACTCTTGCTCTTCTATATTTATCTTATTTGTAGTTCGTATTTCAATATTTTGAGAACAATGTTATGTGGAAGAAGTAGGTCGGAGGAAGAAGTTTTGAAGTTGCAGTCTTTTTTGGTGCTTAAGAGGTATATATCACATAACCTACAATTATTCGTTTATTTCAATTAGATTATATTGTCAAGACCTTAGTTCAAATATTGGCTCACATTACTAGATTTAGGTAGGCTTAATTTCTTCTTATAGTTATTAGAATTCTTTCGAAATAGTTATTAGCATCGATTGACACTGGATTTGTCTATGTTGTGGAAAATTCCCTAATAGTTATTACAATTGGTTGAAAATAGTTATTGGCATTGATTGACGTTGAAAGTGTCTTTGTTGTGGATTTGTCTATGTTCACTTGCCCCCCCCTGCTCCTCCTCCTCCTCATCCTCCTCATCCTCCTCAGCGAAGCAATCAATTCAATTAACCCTTATTCTTTCTAGTAGAGTAGTGTATAAGTTAAGATTGGAGGTTATTCATGTTATTAAGGTTAAAAAGTGAGATTATAATGTGATATAGTATATATTTATGTGGCTATATTGTGATCCTATGCATAATTTTTGTTTGAAAGTGTTCATCGAAGCTTACTTGTATTGAGTCAAATTCTAAAATGAATGTTTTTTCTTTCATAGGGTTCCTGGACAATGCCATTGGAGCAAGGAAGCCCACCAACCAAGATATTTAAATAGGTGTTGTATATATATTTTTTGGTATTATGCCAACACTTAGTTGTAAGTACTGAATTTGTAAATGATGTACCTAGAGTTTGATTACTAGCTAGCTTCCTTGTATTAACAATTGGAACTATATTATTATATATGAAAGTTACTTTTTATGTTCGTGTACACATTTTGTGTTGAAACTGAAGGAAACACAGGTGTAATAACATGTATGAAACACAGGTGTAATAACGTATATCGTGGTAATGGTTTCTATGATATATGACAAAAGTCATGGTATGAAATTAAATGACCTTAAAAAAATGTCATAGTTAATGTATTATTGACATCTTAAATGTGTCATTATTTGTTTTGCGATGACAGAAGTGTAATGTCAACGTAACTCTTTATTTGACAGAAAAAAGTCAACATTTTGATTTTCTAATGACGGTATAAAATTGTCATAAAAACCGTTTCCATGACTTATAATAAATGTCAATATATATTTATTGTTGACTGTGCCTAGAAGTCATGAAACCATCAACGATGACTGATTTCTCATGTGTCATCTATACACTTTAGATGATGGGCGATTAAATGACTAAAAAAAAGAGTCAAGAAATGTGGTAATGACTGTTTTTTAGAGTCATAGAAGCCTATTTTTGTTGTAGTGATATATATATGCTGGCGAATTAACCTCCAATTCCATTCCTTTTTAAAATAAGCTAGCCAACACAAATTTTTCACCAACACACCAATGCATAGCAAGCTCGATCATCCTACCTGAAATGCCCACAGCAACCCACCAACGAATAGCACACTCGACGCATCCTATCTCAAATGCCCACAGCAACACACCAACGCTAGCATGCTCGACGCATCCTAACCTTACCAATGCATGATTGGTCAAGTATAATTTTTTTTCCCCGCCAGTTCCAACTTCCCTTCCAACACGTGACACCTTCAACGCATGGTGACACCCTCAACGCATAGCAACTTTTCATGGTTACACCTCCAACGCATAGTAGCTCTATCAAAACATAACAACTCTTCTACCTCAACAATGCATAGGCGTGGCCAACACTTGACCATTTTTGCTCCTTCACTCTCGGCCACCACTCCTCTTTTCAATGCATAATACATAGACTTCTTCTTAGCTTGCTTTTCCCTAAGGCTAAGCATGCCTTACAAGTTAGGGCTTATAATTCATTTGAGAATTCCGTCCTCGAAATTCAAGTAAGATCATTCTGGGAAAAGATGAGGATACTTGATCTTCATTTGGTCTCCACTTTCCTATGTTGCCTCTTCCACTTGGTGATTTCTCCATAAAAGCTTAACAAGTGGTATAGTTTTTGATCTCAACACTTTCCTTTTCGATCAAGGATTTACACAGGCTCTTCTTCATAAGACAAATCTTCTTTTAACTGAATAGGTTGAGCCTTCAAAACATGTGTGGAATCAGAAATATACTTCCTCAATAAAGAAACATGAAATACGTCATGTATTTTGGACAACTCCATTGGTAACGCCAACCGATAAGCCAATGGTCCTATGCGTTCCAGAATCTTATAAGGTCCAATATATCTTGGACTCAACTTTCCTTTCTTTTTGAATCTCAAAATTCCTTTCCAGAGGGATAACTTTAAGAAAACTTTATCACCAAGTTCAAATTCTAAATTTCTACGCCTCTTATCAACGTAACTTTTCTGTCGATCTCGAGCAGTCTTCAACTTTTCTCTTATAAACTTAACATTTTCCGATGTAGTTTGTACTAGTTTTGGTCCCATCAACTTCCATTCCCCCACTTCACCCCAACATACAGGAGTTCTACATTGTCTGCCATATAATGCTTCATAAGGTGCCATTCCAATACTAGAATGGTAACTATTATTATAAGCAAACTCTATCAATGACAAATGAGTATCCCAGCTTCCTTTAAATTGTAACACATAAGCACGTAGCATATCCTCTAGAGTCTAAATAGTTTTTTCTAATTGTCCATCAGTTTGAGGATGGAAAGCTGTACTAAATTTTAGCTTGGTTCCCAATGCTTCTTGTAGACTTGGCTAAAACTTAGATGTGAACCTCGAATCTCTATCTGAAACAATAGACACGGGAGCTCCATATTGGCTTACTATTTTGTTAACATACAACTTGGCCAACTCGTCTAGGGTGAAAGTCACTTTTACTGGCAGGAAACGTGCAGTCTTAGTAAATCTGTCAACTATCACCCATATTCCATCGTAACCACTTGAAGTTTTAGGAAGACCGAATAAGAAATCCATAGTGATATGCTCCCACTTCCACTCAGGTATGGGAAGTGGTTTCAAAAGTCCACCAGATCTTTGTTTCTCTGGCTTAACTTGCTGACAAATCAAACATTCAGCTACACATTCTGCAATTTCCCGCTTCATTCCTGGCCACCAGTAATATTCTCTCAAAGTTCTGTACATCTTTGTACTCCCTGGATGCATCGCATATGCAGAACTATGAGATTCCTCCAGAATCACATTTTTTAATGTCAGATCATTAAGAACACACAACCTTCCCTGTTTTAGCAAGGCTTGATCACTCTTCATATCAAAATCTATTCCCTGTTTAAGATTCACCTCCTCTGTGATCTTCCTGAGTATGGGGTCTTCCATTTGTCTTTTAACAATCTCATCCATCAAAATAGGTCTCACCTGGAAGTGTGCGAACAAACCTCCCGACTTGTCTATTGATAACAAAGCATTTGAACTTTTTAGTTCCTTTACTAACTCCGCACCAATAGTATTAAGTGAAGTCTTAGCTTGACTTGATTTCCTACTTAACGCATCAGCCACAACGTTAGCCTTTCCAGGATGATACTCTATCGTACAATCATAATCTTTGATTAACTCTACCCATCTCCTCTGTCTTAAATTTAACTCCTTTTGATCAAAAATATATTTCAAGCTTCTATGATCAGTTCGAATATGACATTTCTCTCCGTATAAGTAATGTCTCCAAATCTTTAAAGCTAACACAACAGCTGCTAATTCCAAGTTATGTGTGGGGTAGTTGCATTCATGCTTCTTTAACTATTTGGATGCATAAGCAACAACCTTTCCTCCCTACATAAGCACACAACCTAAGCCTTGTCGTCATGCATCGCAATAAATCTCAAATTCCATACCAGGAGTAGGCAATGTCAATATTGGTGCTGTCACAAGTGTTTCCTTTAACTCCTAAAAACTTTGTTCACATTCATCTGTCCACTCAAATTTAGCATTCTTCTTGGTTAAACTCGTTAATGGAAGTGCTATTTTCAAGAAACCTTCCACGAGTCGGCAATAATAACCTGCTAAACCCATAAAACTATGAACTTCTATAACAGTAGTAGGTCGATCCCACTTAACTATCGCCTCAGTCTTCTGTGGATCCACACTTACTCCTTCAGCTGACACCACGTGCCCTAGAAATACAACACGATTAAGCCAAAATTCACACTTACTGAACTTAGCATATAACCTTTCATCACGCAACGTCTGTAAGACTATTCTGAGGTGTTTCACATGCTTATCATTACTTCCAGAGTATACCAGTATATCATCGATAAATACTATAACAAACTGATCAAGGTATGGTGGAATACTCGATTCATGAGATCCATGAATACTGCTGGAGCATTAGTTAACCCAAAAGGCATCACAAGGAACTCATAATGTCCATACCTTGTTCTGAACGCAGTCTTTGGGACGTTGGATCCTTCAATCTTCACCTGATGGTACCCAGATCGCAAATCAATCTTGGAAAATACTGAAGCACCTTTAAGTTGATCAAACAGGTCATCGATACGAGGCAATGGATACCTATTACGTATCATTACCTTGTTAAATTGACGGTAATCAATGCATAATCTAAGCGTGCCATCTTTTTTCTTTACAAATAACACGGGTGCTCCCCACGGTGACACACTGGGTCGTACATACCCCTTGTCAATCAATTCCTGCAACTGTACTTTCAATTCTTTCAATTCCTTCGGAGCCATCCTGTATGGAGCTTGTGAATTGGTGCAGTCCCTGGAATCAAATCAATAGAGAATTCTACCACCCTATCAGGAGGTAATCCTGATAATTCTTCAGGGAACACATCCAAAAATTCACTTACCACAGGAATATCCTCCGGTTTTAACTTACTGGCCTGTGGATCAACCACATAAGCAAGGTATGTTGAACAACCTTTGCCTAACAACTTCCTAGCTTTAATCGCAAATATCAAACAGGTAGGAAGAATTTTCCTATTTCCCTTGAAAATAACTTCAGTGCCTTTGACTCCTCTAAACACAACCTTCTTCTGGAAACAATCCATGGTGGCTCGATATTTGGACAAGAAATCCATTCCCAATATAACATCAAACTCCTGAATAACTAAGGGAATCAAGTTGGCTGTCATGGTTACACCATCAATTTCAACCACAAAGTCTCTATACACCTTACTAGCCACAAGCACATCACCAACAGGGGTATAAACAAACAGTTCCTCAGGCAAAGGTTCTAATTTACAATTTATATTCATAGCAAACATACTAGCAATAAAAGAATGAGTAGCTCCAGGGTCTATTAAAACACGAGCAGAAGTATGACAAATAGAAAGTGTACCAGTAACAACATTAGGAGTGTCATCAACTTCTTGCTGAGTCATGGCAAAGACCTTTCCTCGCTGTCGTGGTCGTCCTGTAGCTCCCTTCTGCCTTGATCCACTAGTTCCCTCATCAACAATTCCAGCAGGTCTTTGTGGTTGACTAACCACATGTGAAGCAGTTCTCTATTCAGGCTTAACTTCTTGCATCAATTGGGGGCATTCTCGTTTAAAGTGACCCGCCTGTCCAAAGTTATAACACACATTGACCCTACACTATCCCCAATGGTACCTTCCGCAGGAGGGACATAACGGTTTCCTCATTGAACTAGCTGTGGACTCACTTGGTCGTCCACTCCGAGAACCTCCCATCGACTGTGCTGGACCACTGAAACTCCTTGGTCCTTGTCCTCGTATACCTCCACTAGTACTGGCTTTGGAAGTGGCTTGTCCACTTGATCTGGCTTTGAAATTTCCTCCACTAGATACACCTGGTACAAATCTTCTACCTAACTGTCCCTGAGTAGTATTAGAGGAGTGGATTGCACGTTCACTTCTAGATGATTCACGTTCCGTCTTCTTTTCCATCAAAACTCCTTTCAACTCGCATAACTGCCTCTACTAATTTGGAAAAATCCATCCATTTAGCACTGGCGGTCACAGGAGTATGTATTTCCTCCCGTAAGCCTTCCTCAAATCTCTTACACCTGTCAATCTCATCAGCCACAATTGCCGTGGCATATTTAGACAACTCAGTATATTTCTTCTCGTACTCTGCCACTGACATCGATCCCTATACCAATCCGAGATACTCATTCTGTTTGGCATTACATAATGCTCTTGGAAATATTTCTCTTGAAATACCTTCTTAAACTCATTCTAGCTTATTTCTTCTATGTCTCCTTTGCTGCTTTCTACAATTCTCCACCAATCTTCTGCCCCTTTTTGGAGCAAAAACACTGCCAATTCTACCTTTCTGTCATCAGGGCACCTCATCACTTGATAACATTTCTCAAGTAAATTCAACCATGCCTCTGCCTCAGCAGGATCTATAGTGCCTCCAAAAGGGGTAGCACCTAAAGCCTTTAATCTTTCAATACTGTATTTCTTTTTAGGATCTGATTGCACTGATTCAATGCCTGCAGCCAATCTTTCCGCAATTCTAGTAAATATCTGTTCCTCGACATTGACCTCAACTTAAGGATGACTAGATTCACTCTCAGACATAACTTCACGACCTCCAGTAGCTTCAGGAATTCCAGCTGCTGCTTGCCTAGCTCGCCTGCTTCGAGGTGGCATGTTTCCTATATTATAACATGACATTATTACTTGCTAGAAACATATGTTCGTACACTACAATGCATGATTCTATCCCCAAGACTCTTTCGCTTTGATTCCAACTTGTCACACCCCCTCTCCGATTACCCTATTCAACCCGATAGGAGATGTGAGGACAGTAAACATCACCCCTCTTATGACGTATACTATCCATTTGTACCTGATAATCTTGACAATTCATAACATACATCTCTTCATGCAACCAGAACTATAAGTACTTATATTTCTATAATTAAACTTTCAACTTATCCACAATATACTTATTCAACATCCTATCTCAATCCCAACATATGTACAACTAGGTCTACATGCCACCGGTATAAGGCTATATACACATACACATACAACTCTTCAAATGTGACTAATTTCTAAAAACGCAAAGCTTAGGCAAGGCGAGTTGGAGTAGGCTAAGCACGGGCAACGACCTCACTACTTGGGAGGAGAAGAAAACATCGAAAGTGTCACACCCCCTCCCGGATTATCCTTTCTCAACCTGAGAAGAAGTGAGAAGACAGCAACCTTGACTCTTTTGTAAGGTTCACTGTCCAACCATTTCCATCAAGAACAGCCCAGACGAGGTTTCCGTGTAGGCAAAGCATCCCGAACTCGCTTGCTACCTGGAAAATAAAATAAAATAAAATAGGAAAGCGTGAGCTACAAGCTCCGTGAGTGACTGGCTTTGTAAAAACTATCTTTAGTTCGAACAGAGGCATGTCAAAACAATATTCATAAAACAAGGATTAAGCAAAATAGCTTTTTCGCAAAACCTTGTCAATCTTGGGAATCCATTCTAAAACATATAGAATCGTTATCAAATAAATAATTCAAAAAAATCATTTGGCATTTCAATCTTTTCCCTTAGTTGAAGTGGAGCAAAACTTAACACCCCAACGTCGAAAACATATAAGGCTCGATGCGGAGCAAGACTCAACGCACCAGCATATAACCTCTATGTGCACATAGGAATATGGC
The DNA here is from genome assembly GCA_031780015.1 of Citrullus colocynthis. NCBI lineage: Eukaryota > Viridiplantae > Streptophyta > Magnoliopsida > Cucurbitales > Cucurbitaceae > Citrullus > Citrullus colocynthis. The sequence goes on along the minus strand of QLSR01000100.1, from coordinate 3,625,991 downwards.
GGGTTGCCCATGTACCTTCTCATGTCCTTGAGTACTGGGTCCCGGGGAAGTTCACATGCGTTATTAGCATTGATCCTCCTCTTAAACATTTATAGGCTGGTTGCCCAAGTACTGGGTCCCGGGGAAGTTCACATGCTTATTAGCATTGATTCTCGTCTTAAACATTTGTAGGCGGGTTGCCCAAGTGCTGGGTCTCGGGGAAGTTCACATGCTTATTAGCATTGATCCTCCTCTTAAACATTTTCTCCATCAATTTACATAAATAGTTCATCAAAGACTTTTTAGGAAACAGGGTGTTCCTTGATAAATATATTTTGCAACATGCCTTTCGTTACCATAAAGCATTCAAGTAAATCATTCCTTTTAAACCATAAATTCAAGCATTACACTTTTCACAGAACAATTATCTCCAAACCATATCACATAACAATATTTTTAACAAAATTCATTTTCGAAAAAGGAAAGAGTCACTCACTAATCTCTTAAGGAATTTCTCCTTTTTCCTTTCAAATTTCTGTTTCCCGAGCCCTTAACGCAAGGCTTCAGCTTCTAGTCCACTAGTTAACTATTTTCACTCTCGATAGCTTAGTTGGTCACAACGTTCTAACTCTGGAACGCAAGACTGGCCTCCCTCTATCAGTTTGGCTGGTCACAATCCTGCCCTTCAACGCAAGGTTGATGGCTACTGTAAAGTGCAGCCTAACTCCTCTTATTTCTTTGAGATGTGTTGTCTTCTCTTGAACGCAAGGTTAATTTGAACGCATCGTCTCTTTTCAAACACCACGTTCTCCTTAAATGTTGGATTCATTTCCAACGCAAGGTCAACCCCACTTCAACGCAAGATAACTTCTTTAACACCAGATGATTAAGTTGTTAAAATGTCTTCTTTCCTGGCCGCAGACCTCCTTTTACAACGCAAAGGGGGGGTTCCTTCTTTCTGTCTTCGTTCTCCTTCTTCTCTCAAGGATTTTTACTTCAGAATCTTCAGTCGTTACCCTTCCTCCAAGGTCCTATTTAAAGAGATTTGGCCATCCTACTCCTCTTTTACCACTTGATTGCCATATGTCGCTCTGCATGTCTGACTAACCATGCATTTGTCCAAGTGTTACCTTGCATGCAACACTTAACATGCCTTTTTAACACATCCTTGTTTTAAGGTGTCAAGTTTATATGGAGCCACCTGGCCTTTATAACTCATCTTATTCGTCCATTATTTTTCAAATAGACAGCCATTCAATCCATATAGCGCCCTCATGCATTCATTGAGTTTCCCCTAAGGTTTGAGCTTCCCTACTCACTTGTCTAACTTTTAACTAACTACACCATCGTCATTGACGTATAGAGGTAGCCGTCTCAACGCATAGGGACCTCAGTGCATGACAACCTCATCTATATATGGTAAGCCAACACGTTTCTTCTCCCGTCGACGCAGCGACTACTTCAGCACACGATAACCATTCGTGATCACCTTCAACGTATAGTCGCCATATTACAATCTAGTGTTTACACAATACTGCTAAACGTCAATGACAACAAATCCTTCTCATGCTCTACCTTTATGCATTGGTCCTGTTGCATTTACTTTCATCCTGCGTCCATGACCTTCTACCTATCCTTAGTCATTCCTTGATTATTTCCAAGGTTATTCTTTTAAACCTTTCCTTATTTTAACTATTCCCTTTTAGATAATTTAACATGCGCCCAACACATGTTCTAATTTTTATGTCTACTTCACAACCTTCTACTTTCCAACACTTAGAAATATCTTATAATAGAAGTCTATGCGTCTTACGTCTTTCCCTTTAGGTGCGTGAGTACTTCCTATACATCCACTTTTACTATGTGTTACTTCAATCTTGACCATGCGTCCAACATGGTCTTTTATTCCTCTCCTTCGGACTTTTCAACGCATTGGTTGCAAAAAGTTGGGTTGTCATAGAAAGCGTGAGCTAAAAGCCTGTGAGTTACTAATTTTGTAAAACCATCTTTTGTTCGAAAACAGGCATGTTACAATCATTATAACACAATATATGTAAAACATGATTCAAATCATCATATCTGTACAATCATAATTTCCAACAACGAAATCAAAGCACATACATGCCAGAATGGTCATACACGAAATCAGTTCGTTCTTAAAAATTTTCCCTTAGTTGAGGCGGAGCAAGACTCAATACACCCAACATTGAAAACCATGGCTAGATGTGGAGCAAAACTCAACACACTAGCATCGTCGAAATAATGGCTCGATGCCGAGCAAAACTCAACGCACCAGCAATACCAACCTCTATGTGCACATAGGAATATCGCGAGTTGCCTAAGAACCTTCTACGTGTCCTTCAGTACTGGGTCCTAGGGAAACTCACATGCCTTCTCACGTCCTTCAGCATTGAGCCTCCTCTAAAACATTTTAAAAGCTAGTATTTTACATAAATAGTTCACATGAAAATCTTTCATGAAAAATCAGATATTTCACGATAAATAGCATTTCACAACATGCCTTTCAACATCTTATAGAAAACAGATAAAACATGCTTTGTGAACAATATAATTAAACATCATGCTTTTCAAGAAAACAATTCATCACAAAGCCATATCTCATAAGAACACCGAATTGAACATTTTCAATAAAATCGTTTTCAAAGAAGGAAAAGTGTCACTCACAACTTGTCCTTAGGCCCTGAGTTTCACACCCCCTCCCAAGTTCACCTACTTAACCTGAAAGGGGACGTGAGGATAGTATACATCGCCCCTTTTGTGACGCATACCATCCATCCCTTCACACACATCCTGAACTATTCACAATAAATTCCACATTCTAAGACATTTAAATATCACATATAGGAAAGTATAAACAAGTCAAACCACTTCTTCAACTCGATCATAAGTTCTATTACAATCCATGGTTCAATCTCTTACAAATACACACATATATCTACATGCCACCTAAGAGAGGTTTAACATACAACAACACTTTCACAAGCCGGGTTTTCTGAAACTCGAAACTTAAGCAGGGCGAGTTGGAGTAGGCAAAGCACCTGGAACGTCCTTGCTACCTGGAGGGGAAAGAAAACATTGAAAACATGAGCTAAAGGCCCAGTGAGTGACCATTTTAACAAACCATTTTGTTCGGAAATCATCAGTGATAAAACTGAGTTAAACATCAACATAAAACATGCAATTGCTTCCAAATACATTAGTTAAAACAAACTTAATTGCCCTTATCAATTCATACAGGATTTTCAACAAATCATAAGAAAACAATTGAAGTGCAATACTTTTCCCTTAGTTGAAGTGGAGCAAAACTCAACACCCCAACGTCGAAAACATATAAGGCTCGATGCGGAGCAAGACTCAATGCACCAACATATAACCTCTATGTGCACATAGGAATATGGCGGGTTACCCATGTACCTTCTCATGTCCTTGAGTACTGGGTCCCGGGGAAGTTCACATGCGTTATTAGCATTGATCCTCCTCTTAAACATTTATAGGCGGGTTGCCCAAGTGCTGGGTCCCGGGGAAGTTCACATGTTTATTAGCATTGATCCTCCTCTTAAACGTTTTTCTTTTAAGAAGTAACACTTCATACAAACAAATCATATGCAATCATTTATAAGAACTCAGGGCAACGATATTTCATCAATAACATTTCATAAACATACTTTTCAATAACTTAAAGAACATAAAGTATGCTTCATAAATCATTTGATCACAAAATCGTATTCCATTGGAAAACCGGACTAACATATATAACAAAGATTGCTTTAGGGTAAGAAAAGTGTCACTCACAACTCGTTCTAGGCCTTGAATGGGTTATAAGCCCTTCCTATCTCCTCTTGGCCTGAAACAGACATTTTCCTTTGTTACACTTCTTTTCTATTCATGAAACATAAACAACAACTCATCATATACTTAATATTTAGAGCTAGGTATGCGATTCAGCTATAATTAGTTTATTCTCAAGCTTTAAGCACTAAAGCTATTACTTCTAGCCGCTCCTTACCCTTCTGTTGAACTCCAATTCAGAGGACACTTTGTATACAGCTCATTCTTGCTGATAATCCAATGTTTGAACTTTATCTTTCTCTTGACAGAGCTAACTGCTACAGCTTGGATCTCTTTGCTTAAGCCCTGTTAAAAATGCACTTCCAGTTCATATTAAGACTTCTTCCCTTCTACAAACTTGTAAAGAATCAAGTCCCACAGCTTACCTCAAAATCTCAAGCCTTAACTCTTAATCGTTCTTCAGTTATGCCAGAATTACTTCGCGTTGCTCCAGTTGCATAACAGTTCTGTTGTTGCTGCTTTTACCTAGAAATTCATATGATTAACTTCACTTTCAGCTGAATCATCCTTCATAAGACTTGCTAGGAATTATGTTAACTTACTAACCTCAAAATTTCAGCTCTAAACTCGGCTTCCTCGAGTCGTTATACTCCAAACATCGACCACTGATCAGTTTGTGCGCCTGCAAGCCAAACTTCTGTTTCAGTTCTGATTTTGGCACCAAAATGAGTGGAATTTCTCCCGAAACTATAAGAACACCTTCCTCTGCTCTCCTTTGTGGTTTCTCTGAAAGATGGGACCAACTTAACTTCTTGAAATGTCTGAAAATGATTAAACTCACCTATATATACTGCCGACTTATGCATCACAAGTTCCAAGATGATAAGGCCGACTTACTCACCCGCAGGCTGGTGCTAGTCTTTTCCTCAACGCAGGGCACTTATGTCTAAATTTTCCTTCAGCGCCTTCAGCACTAATCATTCTGAGCACATAATGTTCTCGGCGCCTCCTACCTCCGACGCATACACACATAGTCTTACACACACTAGCTTCATCGCATCAAGACCTTTCTGTCTTGGACGCAATGTGGCTCCAGCGCATGGCTGTCTTCGACGCATGGTGGCGCCTTCAATGCATAGTGACTTCAACGCATGCTCTAAGTATATTTCTTCTCCTGACATTGATCATTTATTCTTCGACACTACAACTACTTCAACTCACAGACCTTCACGACTTACTCAACAACGCATGATTCTCAAGATATTTCAACTTCCACTTCATTCATCAATGCATGGTCTTAGCCAATACTTAACCGAAATTTCACCCCCTTCTTGGCTACTTCTCGGCTATTCTCCTTCTGACGACGCATAAAACCATAACCTCAAATGCATAGCTCTCCCAACACTTGGTATTACAAGTCAGTGCTTACACTGAGCGGATTATATGCCTTTCCGAGCTCTTCTTGGCCTGTAAATACACATTCCTCACGTTACGCTTTCCTTAAACTTCCTTTACATGATCGTTAAGTATGCATAATTAAACTTTAATCATGATTCATCACTGAGACTCTCCTTTTTCCCAAAGTAAACTTAATAAGCGAGATTTTGTGTAACTAGCGAGATTACCGATGAGATTTCACATTCCTAGCGAGATTACTAGCGAAAATACCCAATAAGGCACGACACTAGCGACACCAGGATAAGCGAGATTAGCGAGATTTACCTGAGGAACGAGACTTAGTGAAACCCAGCGAGATTTGTGAGATGGAAAACCCCACCGCGTTCCAGCGACATGCGTCTCGCTACTTATACTTTATTTACTCAGCGATACCCGCTTCCTAGCGACACCCGACAGCAGAGTTCCTTCCTTTCCTTTTTGTTCCCACTTCTACCTAATAAAAATCGTATTTCTAGCTAAATTTAGAACTTCTTCCCTTCTACAAACTTGTAAAGGAGTAGGTTCTCTAACTTACCTCGAAATTTCAGAGCTTGTTCCTTCTCCGTTTGAGAGATATGTTCAAATAACCCCCAGTTGCTCTCAATTGCCCAGCAAATTAATAGCAATCAATTCCACCTACAATTTTACATGTTTCCTCTAAAATTTAACTCAAAAGTCCTTCATAACAATGGTTAGGAATTGAGTTAACTTACTAACCTCAAAATTTCAGCCCTATCTTCCACTTCCTCAGCTTGCACTTCTCCAATGACTAGATCATGCTCGGACTTTACGACCACAATCAAACTTCCTATTCCAGCTTTAGTTACACCACCAAAACGAATAGAATTTCACTGGAATTCAACATGAACACCTTCTTCTACCTTCCCTCGTTGTGTGTATGAAAAATGAGATCGACTCAAGCTCTAGAAAGTGTCTAAAATGATTAAATATTTGGTCCACTCCTATATATATGCTGCCGACTTAACCTCCACTTCCATTCCTTTTTAAAATAAGCTGGCCGGCATAGATTTTTCACCAACACACCAACGCATAGCAAGCTCAACGCATCCTATCTCAAAACGCCCACAGCAACCCACCAACGCATAGCACGCTCGACGCATCCTACCTCAAACGCCCACAGCAACACACCAACGCATAGCACACTCGACGCATCCTAACCTTACCAACGCATGATAGGTCAAGTATAATTTTTTTTCCCCCGCCAGTTCCAACTTCCCTTCCAACACGTGACACCTTCAACGTATGGTGACACCGTCAATGCATAGCAACTTTTCATGGTTACACCTCCAACGCATAGTAGCTCTATCAAAACATAACAACTCTTCTACCTCAACAACGCATAGCCATGGCCAACACTTAACCATTTTTGCTCCTTCACTCTCGGCCACCACTCCTCTTTTCAATGCATAATACATAGACTTCTTCTTAGCTTGGTTTTCCCTAAGGCTAAGCATGCCTTACAAGTCAAGGCTTACAGTCCCAAAGAGTGAGTTAGCTACAAGGAAGAGAGGAAAAAAGTTTGAGCGAGTTGTGGTACCGTTCGAATTTCCAACGTGAAGATCAAAGACATCTTGGTGGTTCCTCCTCAATCACGAGCTTCTTTTCAGTAGAGTGTCCCTTTCTTTATACTCTTTCTGTGCTCATATTGTTTGTGAACATGTTGCTTAAAGCTATAAGTGGCCAAACTATTTAGTTTTAGGGTATTGATGAATGGTTTATGAAGTTATGTTCATATGGTAGACTATTCATGGTTTTGTTGTAATGATTATGCTTTTCATTGTTATTGTGCTTAAATTCTTGTTGAATGACCATGATTGAATGTTAGGTTAGATGTATGATTGAGATAATTATATGTCTAACTAGATCTATAACATCGAATTCTTGTTAATCTACCATGAAAATAGTTAGGTTAAAGTTTCTAAAGACTACTCTTAATGCCATGTAATTTGTATTGGTTTCAAGAAATTGGTAATTAATTAAGTTGCATGAGAAAATGTTATTTTTTAAAGAAAATAACTTGGATTTATGTTTCTAGACTTAAGTATATGAATTGCTATAAAATCCATGAACCCTAGAATATTGCATAATGAATTAAACAAGGATTCATTACCCTAGAACTCTCTTTGACTATTGTGTTTTTTATTTATTTGCTTTCCTCTTTAGTTTTTCTTAAAAACACAACTTGAATTCGAATTCTCAAATAAAATTGATTCAATTCTAGAATAGCTAAGTAACTTTAACCTTCACAGTTGGATCCTTAGTGGAATGATATTTGGACTTAATCGTCTAATATTATAACTTGACCCATAAACTTGCGGTAATACGGAAAGTGCACATCTCATATACATTTCATCCTCCAAAACCATAAAATCTCTACACAATACTGAAATATTTTCTTTAGTTGAGGCGGAGCGAAGCTCAACGCTACTCAACCTAAAAAACAACCTTAGTTAGGGTGGAGTAATCTTGACACACCCAATGTCAAATAACCTTAGCTGTGTGGAGTAACAACAACATCGATTATACCTCTATGTACACATAGATATCATATCCTGGGTTGCCCATATACTTTCTTAAGTCCTTCAATACCGAGTACCGTGTACAAGATTTAAGCTACCCATATGTCTTCTCCATGTTCTTTAGCATTGGGGGCCAAATATAACGTGCTTTTGGAAATAAGATGATAAAAATTTACGGGTTTATATCATTTCAAACCTTGACAAATTCATCATCAAACATCATGCTTTCATAAAATTAAGATTTATAGACAACATGCTTTTCGAGCAATTTTCACTACAAGACACATAATATACACTTACATGGAAACACATGCTTGCTTTCAAACGAATAGTATTGTTGCACAGTAAAATTCGTGAAAAGCATGAACATTAGAACATGCTTTCAAACATATTTAAACATCATGTCTAAAGTATAGCTCATTATGAATAAAATTTGTCACTTAGTACTTGTCCCGGGTGTCATACCCCCTACTAGGTACCCTTCTAACCGAGGACAAAATGTAAGGACAGCAAACACCGACCCTCTTACGACATCCACTGCCAACCTTATACCTTGACCATCACCTAATAAGCAGTTATACACAATGATTGAACAACATACTTTAACCAGGGTTAAGATATCATATAGACTGATGGATGGCATTTGTCACCCAGTTTCGTGCCAAATAAATTTTCTCAACTTACCTACAGTAGTAGTGGCAAGCCGAGTCAAACACAGAGAGCCCTCGAATTTTATAGTTTAAAAGATTTCAATTCAAGGTAACAAAAGGGGGCCTTGAAAAAGGTTGATTGCAAGAAAAAGTAAATTTCATGAAAATAAAATGCGGAAAGTAAAAAGGGTAAAAATTTAATGGAACAAGCTCTAGCTTGGGTTTCACGGGATTTCCTTTGTTCGATGTTCTTATCATTGGTTCGTCATTACTAAATTCATTGAAGCTAGCACCTAATCAATTCAACTGGAAACGCCAGAATTGAATTGCCCTAGTCGACAAATTAGATTTAAGCAAATCAATGAAAAGCATGCAAAATTTGACTAAACTTAACCGCATTAAGTTCAAGGAAAATAAGGCGAGACATGCAAGTGGAAAGACCTATATTGAATGTCCTACTGGTTTAATCCTAGGTTGATTAGAACAATGAGCATCACCATCTTGATTTGCAGGCTAACCTAACCTAATGCTTCCTATGATTGACATACAACAAATTGTCACGAATTGTAATACAACTAAAAGCAATAATCAAAATAAACACCAACGTTACAAATTGATCATAAATCTTGAAAACTCGGAATTAAATCATGCATACATTGAATTAAGTTCAAAACCTCAAAAGAAACAACAATTACAATAGAAAAATCCCTAATACCCAAGCTAGAAAACGTTACCTTAGCCTCGATACATGCTTTTGCACTCAATAATTGTTCAAAGAAACTCTATTCAAGATGAAAAGAAGCAAAATGTAGTGAAAAACTCTGACAACAGATTTAGGACTCGGGCTGCTCTCTTTTCCCGAATGGTTGGCAGGTAGGGTAATTTAAGCCAAAATTAAAATCTCGCCGTGGCGCTGATGGTAATTTGTCCGTGAAAACTTTTTGCAGCACCACGACACTTGCTGCATTTCTTCAACAAAGCATCTCGGGAAAAAGCGTCGCATTTCCTCTTAGGCAGCGCAGCGGCGTAGGGGCTTCTAAGGCCATTTTGTCCTTTTGGAGTTCTATCTCCCAGTTGATGTCGTGGAACTCTATTTTGGCCCGTTTTGGCCCAATTTTAGTGCTAACACCCTGTTCTGTCCGTTAAGTGCTCGAAACCTACAAAATAACACAATAGACACATTAAACAACACAACGATCCCGAGTTAAGCTGAGGAAGATAGCACATTTTAGGTGCTATCACAGACATTGATTTTCACACAAGCCATATATTTCAATAAGTTTCTCAACTTCGCCCTTAACCCTCTATATGTACAACGCATGTTTAAGATCAAATATTTACAATTCTCAAAATTCTAGACATTGATGGTGGGCCTAGACGAGTTGCTATGTAGGTTAAGCACCCGGTACTCGCTCACTACCTAAAAAACAGAAAAATAAGGAAAACATGAGCTAAGTTGCCCAGTGAGTGACTTGTTTTGTAAAAACTTTCCTTTAGCTCGGAAACTAATCATAGTGTAAACATTATAAAACAATTCGTATATAACATGGATTCAAAGTCATATCCATGCACACGTGCTCAAGTAGCATTGTTAAATCATATGTGTTCATTTCAGAAAAGATACACAAAAATTCAATTTATTTTAAAAACATTTTCCTTAGTTGAGGTGGAGCAGAGCTCAACACTACTCAACGTTGAAAACATCCTTAGTTGGGGTAGAGTAATCTCGACACACCCAATGTCGAAAATCCTTAGGTGTGTGGAGTAATCTCAACACAACAGCGTCTATCATCCCTCTATGTGCACATAGATATCAAATCCTGGGTTACCCGAATACCTTCTCCGAGTCTTTCAATACCGGGGCCCATATACGAGATTCAGGTAACCCACATGCCTTCTCTGAGTCCTTCATCATTGGGGGCTATCTCTATACTCAGGTTACCCACATGCCTTCTCCCAGTCCTTTAGCATTAGGAATCATTTCTATATCCCAGCTACCCACATGCCTTCTTCGAGACCTTCAGCATTGGGAGCCTTTTTCAAATACATTATTAACAAACAATATGCTTTGGAAATAGTATACTATAAATACATGAGTTTTTAACATTTCAAATTTTCACAATTTCATTCACAAGCTTCAATGCTTTCCATAAAATCATACATTAACAAACAGCATGCCTTTCATAAAACTCGTTTAACAACCAGCATGCTTCAAATGATTTCCAAACATAATCTTTCACAATAAAACTTTGTTCAAAGCAAACACATTTTAAATAAAATTTTCACTCACTACTTGTCCCTGGACCCTTAGTGGGTTATCCACCTTCCCTAGCTCTTCTCGGCTTGTAATAATACATTTATCTCTATTAGATTTCCTTAAAATTCCCTTTAACATAATCAACAAATTTTGATAATTTATACTTGTCCAATTGTTCACCACCGAGATCAAATTCCATAAGGAAAATCATTAATGAACGAGACTTAAGCAACCAGCGAGGCTAGACTAGCGAAACTAAGTTGCAAACAAAACTGTACCAGCAAGATTGTGAACTAGCAAAATCAGCGAGACCAGCGATATCGAGTAAGAGTTGTGAGACGCAAAGCCTCTAGCGACACCAGCGACACTCGTCTCGCTGCTCACCCTTATACCTTCAGTGTCGCTGCTTTTCCAGTGATACCAGTCCCCCACTAGTTCTACCTCCACTTCTGTTTTCATTTTTATCTATTAAAAGTCGTATTTATAGCCCGAATTAGAACTTCTTCCCTTCTACAAACTTGTACGGAAATGTGTTTCTAACTTACCTCAAAATTTCAGAGCTTAACTCCTCTTAGTTCAGCAAATATTTTCAACTTACTTCACGCTACTACAGATCACTCACGTAATCTGTATCAGTCGCTTCCACCTAAAATTTAACATGTTTCTCTTCATATTCAGCTCAACTATCCTTCACAAGAATTGTTAAGAATTAAGTTAACTTACTAACCTCAAAGTTTCAGCCCTAAGCTCGATTTCCACAGCTCGCTATTCACCAAATACCAGATCTTGCTCAGATTAAGCAACAGCAACCAGACCTTCTGTTACAGCTTCAATTACACCATGAAACCGACTAGAATTCTACAGAAATCTGCCCTACACTCATTTTTCTACCACTCTTCATAGCTCAGCTGAAAGATGAAGTCGGTTGAAGCTTTTAAAAATGGTGAAAAATTATCGAAAACTCAGCTTTACACATTGAACGAGCTGTTGCCTTTCTTCTACTTTCTCTTTTTATTTTATTTTATTTTCAAATAAACAAAGTAACTCATTCAATATATGCACGCAACCCTCTTGGCAGACTTGGACACTTAGCTTGGACGCATAGCACCATGCGTCTGTCCCATAGACTCTCTTGAACGCATGTTTTACCAACGCCACCCCTTACTAACATCAACCAATGCATGGCCAGTTGCCCAACGACCTCAACAAACGCATAGCACCAACCATCACCCATGCTCACCCTCACAGACGCATGCCTCACCAAGGCAACGCATCATCCTTCATGCTCGGGATCGGCTACCCAAAGTCTTCACCAATCCCACCTTCTTACCAGCCACACACACCACTCATGCCAAAGGCTCTTGGCCATCTCTCTCTCAACCACCTGCCTACCTTGCTTGCCATCCTTCATAAAAGTTGTTAAGAAATGAATTAAATTACTAGCCTCAAATTTTCAGCCTTAAATTCCATCTCTTCAACTCGCTGTAATCCAAATAGTAGACCTACACGCTTGCTCGGATTCCAGAACAGTCTCGGTTCTACATCAATTTTCACCAAGATTTTTTCCAAAATTCTATCCCAATCGACCTTGGTCTTCTTCTTCTCCCTCCTCTTGATGCCAAACTGCAGAACTATGAGTCGGTTTGTGTTTGGAAGATGATGAATGTGGCAGCACAATCGATATATCTAGTACACACATTGTCACCGACTCCAATTCCCACTTTCTTTTCCTTCCTTTTCTTTTTCTTTCTTTCTTTCTTTCTTTCTTTTTTTTTTTTTAACTTCACTAATCCATTATTTAAACAATACTACCTTTATTTCCCTTTTCACTATTGAAAAGCGCTTGAAAAGTGCTTTCTATTCTTTCAAATTCAGGGAGTTTATATTAGATTTCACTTGTTTGTTAATGGTTTTCAGGTCAAAATAAGGAAAATTAGAAGAGAAGATCAAAAGATCAAAATCGAGCTAGAATATAGTAAAAAAGAGAAGAAAAATCACAAATTGGCCAAAACAGGGCACCCCCACGCCGCTACGTCCCGAGAGCGAGACTGCCTCAACAATGCTATTGGATAGCCCCACAGCGTCGTCTTTCCATATTGGGCAGTGTCGCAGGCGTCAGTTTTCCATAAACAAAAACATTGCATTTTTGGAAAGATTTTTGAGTGGCCAACTCTATAAATTAGGGGATTTCCAACAGCCCTAATAACGAAATCTACAGACAAAAAGAGACACAAGAAGGAGAGAATTGAGTGAGAGTTCATTAGAGAGTTCAAAGAGTGAGTTAGCTGCAAGGAAGAGGAACAGAGTTCAAGAGAGCCATGGTGCCGTTCGAGTTCCGATGTGAAAGCTAAGGAGATTGTGACGGTGCTGCCTCAATTAAGAGCCTTTTTTCAGTAGAGTTTCCCTTTTTTTTTATGTTGTTTCTTTGTTTCTATTGTTTGAACATGTTCGTTCAAGCTATGAGTGGCTAAACTCTTTAGTTTTAGGGTTTTTATGAATTGTTTATGAATTCATGTTGATATTGTAGAATATTCATGGTTTTATTGTAATGATTATGTCTTTCCTTCTTATTGTGCTTAATTCTTGTTGATTGGCCATCTTTAAATGTTGGGTAAGATTTATGGTTGAGAGATTGTATATCTAACTAGATCTATAATAGTGAATTGTTGTTAATCTATCATGAGAATAGTTAGGTTAACAATGAAAGTTGCTAAAGACTAATCTTAATGCCATGTAATTTGTATTGGTTTCAAGAGATTAGTAATGAATTGAGTTGCATGAGAAATGGTTGTTTTTTTAGGGAAAATAACTTGGAATTAAGTTTCTAGATTTAGGCATATGAATTACAATAAAATCCATGAACCCTAGAATATTGCATGATGAAATAAACAAGGATTCATTACCCTAGAACTCTTTTTTACTCTTGTATTTCTTACTTTATTGCTTTCCATATTTAGTTTATATTATCCAAACTTCACAACTTCAATTCCAATCCTCAAATAAAATTGATTTGATTCTATAATAGCTAAGTAACTTTAACCTTCACAATTGGATCCTCAGTGGAACGATATTCAGACTTCCCCGTCTTATATTATAACTTGACCCGTACACTTGCGGTTAATACTTAAAGTGCGCATCAACTATTAATAATTACACAATAATAGTAATAACACAAAATTCAAAATAATGTCTCTTCACCTCAGTTCGACCGGTGACACTCTTTTTAAGACTTTATATATTCTAATTGATATGTCAAAATAGATTCCTTATCTCATAATAATTTAGAATTCAACTTACCAAAAATATTATCTGCTTTCCTTCACTTTTCCCTTCGATCTACACAAGAGACAGCATATAAGTCCACAACGATATTACTTACTTAGGTTAACTACTTAGAAATGAAAGTAGGGTTTACAACTTACCACCTCCTTATAAGAATTTTGTCCCAAGTAGCTTCTTCGACATCGGGATTCCTCCGAAGTACCTTGACCAATGGTATCACCTTAGTCCTCAACACTTGTTCCTTCTCGTCTAACACTCGAATCAGTTCTTCTTCATAACTCAGGTTTTCCTTTAGCTCAATCGGTTGCACCTCAAGTACATTGTGTAGAATCAGGAATATATTTCCTTAAAATCGAGACATGAAATATGTTGTGAATTTTGGACATTTCCATTGGCAAAGCTAACCTGTAAGCTACTGGTCCAACTCTTTCTAAGATCTCATAAGGTCTAATATACCTTGGAGTCAACTTTCCTTTCCTACCGAACCTCAGAACTCCCTTCCACGGCGACAAACTCAGGAATACTCTATCGCCAACTTCAAACTCGAGATCTCTTCTTCTGTTATCAACATAACTGTTCCGCCGATCTCTTGCTAACTTATGGTTCGCTTTAATCTTTCCTACCTTCTCTGTCGCAATCTGCACAATCTTTGGTCCAACTAGCTTCTTTTCTCCAACCTCTCCCCAACATACTAGGGTTCTGCACGATCTACCATATAATGCTTTGTACGGAGTCATACCTATGTTTGATTGGTAGCTGTTATTGTAAGCAAATTCTATTAACGACAAGTGTACATCCCAAGTACCTTTGCACAACAAAGCACAAGCTTGGGCACATAAATCATACCATGCTTAACTTCCTCAAGAATCACCTGTTTAACTTCCACATTCTTGGGCACATAAATCATACCATGTTTCAATAGTGCACCATCAAACCTTAGCTCGAAGTCCACTCTTTGCTGGGTCTTTATGTCACACCCCCTCTCGGTACCCTCTTAACCTAGGAGAAAATGTGAGGACAGCAGATACCGACCCTTTTACGGCATCTACTGTCAACCTTATACCTTGACCAACCACCTAATACGCAGATACATAGACAATAATTGAACATCAATCTTTAACCAGAGTTAAGCTATCTTAAAAATATTGATTTAAATTCAACCTTTAATTTACATAAGTTCACAAATCACCTCCCTTAACCCTCTATATGTACAACACAAGTTTAAGATCAAATATTTACAATGCTCTAAATTCAC
This sequence comes from Citrullus colocynthis, assembly GCA_031780015.1. NCBI lineage: Eukaryota > Viridiplantae > Streptophyta > Magnoliopsida > Cucurbitales > Cucurbitaceae > Citrullus > Citrullus colocynthis. The sequence goes on along the minus strand of QLSR01000100.1, from coordinate 3,610,781 downwards.
AGACGTCGATAACAATTTTTCATTTAAGGAAAACTGGCGCCGCGGCGCTGGTCTATAGCGCCGCGGCACTATTGAAAAATCTGGGACAGCGCCGCAACGCTGTTGGAGAGCACCGCGGCGCTAGGGCTGCGATCTGAGTGTTAGCTCTCGGGTTTTAGCTCCGCGGCACCGCCGTTCAAGCGCCGCGGCGCTGCCCTAATTTCTACCATTTTAGGTTTTTCAGCTCTTTTTCGCGGTATTCTTGCTCGGTTTTGATCTTTTAGTCTTTTCTTTTAATTTTCCTCGTTTTAACCTGAAAACCACTAGCAAACAAGTGAAATCTAATATAAACTCCCTTAATTTGAGAGAATAGAAAGCACTTTTCAAGTGCTTATCAACACCCCAAACTTAGAGTTTTGCTAGTCCCGAGCAAAGAATAAAATCAAATAATAGGGAGTTTAGATGAAGAAGTGTGCAACTGACTCATGTCTCAGAGAATAGCATTTAGAGCTTAAGTAGAAACATGCAAGCATATCTATATTGTTATAATCATTCAAGGCCGTATCTTGTTATCTCCCATGTGTGTGTGTGCAAGCCTCCTTCAATTTAAAATACTAGAACTCAAATTAGGACTTAAGAGAGTTTCTTTAGTTTTCCCCCTACTCTAGCTCATGCACCAACCTTCAAGTTTTCATACATTTCAAGTGAGTAATATGTCCACTAAGGTGCCTTTCAATCATTTTTTTTCCATGGGCCCTAAACTTGAATTCTTTTACCTAGAGGCACTAGCTTTCACACATTCACTGTAGGGACTCGTACCTAGTCAATTCCCAGGCGTCCTTACTGATCACAGCAAAGGCAGCTCTTTTTACCCCTATCCATGCATACTCATTACAAGTTTAACATTCAAAAAAAATATAGACAAATAAAGCTCATACATTTTGTGTACACTTTTTCTTTTCTCAAGGCATGTATACTCTTTTCTTTTTCCTTAGTCTAAGATTACAAGCTATCATGTATTTCTACTCTCTAACTGGTGGGGCCTTTCGGAGTGACAACCAAATATACCCAGCTTAATCCTTTTTTTTGTCAATTAAAGATTTTAATTTAAAGTGGCTATGTGCTCAAGAATATGGGAAATTTTAAGAGGGACTTAAATGAATTTAACTCAAGATAGTGCTATTCTATTTCCATAATAAGTCATCTATCATGCAAGTTCGAATCTCATCATGGGCAATCAACATCAAGACACACAAACCTAACAACATTCCCATTAACTTTGAACGCTCCAAAATTTTCAAATTTTTTTTTTCTTTTCAAAAAATTCACATGCATATGATCATTAAAACCTTCACTAACATGCATAGCAAGATAAGAAAACACACAAAAGTACGAAAGACACCTCCCACCCCAAACTTAGAATTATGCATTGTCTCCAATGCATAAGAGCATCTAACAAAGAAAGGACGAGCCTGGGAGCAAGCGGGAAACCACCAAACAGGCTTGGTGTAAGGAGTACTTTGTGTGATGAACCAAGTTCCTGAGAGATAAATCATATGAGTGACTACAAGGTTTATTGAAAATAAAATAAAAAGAAAAGTAAAGAAAGCAATAAAGTTGGGTTGCCTCCCAATGAGCGCTTGGTTTAACGTCTTCTAGCTAGACCAAACCAGTGGATCATGCAATGAAGTCCAGGTTCTCAAATCGGCGTTCTTCATCACCGATGTAGTGCTTCAATCGTTGACCATTCACTTTGAAGGTTGTTCCATCATTGTTTTGCAATTCCACGGCCCCGTGTGGTGATACCTTGACAATGATAAAGGGTCCCGACCATCGTGTCCTAAGCTTTCCTGGAAACAAGCTTAAACGTGAGTTGAAAAGTAATACTCTTTGTCCAGGAAGGAAGGTCCGTGGGGTGATCTTCTTGTCATGCCATCTCGCTGTGCGTTCTTTGTAGAGTTTGGCATTCTCATAAGCTTGAGCACGAAACTCCTCCATCTCATTGAGTTCTAAGAGGCGTTTCTCACCGGCCTTCTCAAAATCCATGTTCAGCTTCTTGATGGCCCAATAAGCTCTATGCTCGAGCTCTACCGGTAAGTGACAAGCCTTTCCAAACACCAACCTGTACGGTGAAGTACCAATTGGATTTTTGAACGCTGTGCGGTAGGCCCACAGTGCATCATCGAGCTTCAGTGCCCAATCCTTCCTATTGGTCTTAACTGTCTTTTCCAAAATCCGCTCGATTTCCCTATTAGATAACTCAGCAAGGCCATTAGTTTGAGGATGATAAGTTGTAGCAATTTTATGATTAACCTTATATTTTTGCATCATGGATTCAAACAATTTATTGCAAAAGTGAGAACCCTCATCACTAATGATAGCTCTAGGTGTACCAAAACGTGTGAAAATGTTTTTATGCAGGAATTTTAAAACAGTGCGAGCATCATTGGTCCTAGTGGCTATGGCTTCTACCCACTTAGATACATAATCTACTGCAACTAAAATATATAGGTAGCCATCAGAAGAAATAGGGAATGGCCCCATAAAGTCAATACCTCAAACGTCAAAGTGCTCCACTTCCAAGATAGGTTTCATTGGAAGCTCATGTTGTCTAGAAATATTGCCAGTACGTTGGCACCTATCACATGATTTAACAAAAGTATAACAGTCTTTGAAAAGGGATGGCCAATAAAATCCTGACTGAAGTACCTTGGATGCAGTTCTAGTGGGTCCAAAGTGACCTCCATAGGGGGAGGCATGACATGAATTTAGAATACTTACCACTTCCTCTTGAGGCACGCACTTCCGTATCATGTTGTCAGCACAAACCTTGTAGAGAAGGGGGTCCTCCCAACGGTAAGACTTAACATTGTGCAGGAATCTCTTCTTTTGTTGAGAATTCATGTCAGGTGGCAAATGTCCTCCTGCAAGATAGTTAACTATGTCAGCAAACAAAGGCAAACTATCTTTTACCTGATACAATTTTTCATCTGGGAACGTCTCAACAATTGGGGGCCATGATGTAGCATCCCCATTCTCAATTCTAGACAAGTGGTCTGCAACCACATTTTTACATCCTTTCCTGTCTTTGATTTCTAAGTCAAATTCCTGCAATAATAAATCCACCTCATTAGCCTGGGTTTGGAATCTTTCTTAACAAACAAGTACTTTAATGCAGCATGGTCAGTATGCACCACTATTTTAGAGCCAAGCAAATATGGTCTAAATTTATCAAGGGCAAACATAACAGCTAGTAGTTCTTTTTCAGTAGTAGTGTATTTCTGTTGAGTATTATCAAGAGTCCTACTAGCATAGTAAATTTCCTTAAACATGTTATCTTTACGTTGACCTAAAACAGCTCCTAAAGCATAGTCACTAGCATCACACATGATCTCAAAAGATTGACTCTATTCTGGTACAACAATAATAGGTGCAGAAATTAGTCTTTCCTTCAAAGTATTAAAAGCTGATAGACATGCATTATCAAAGATAAACTTAGCTTCTTTTTCTAGCAAATTACTCAAGGGTTTAGCAATTTTAGAAAAATCTTTAATAAATCTCCTGTAAAACCCAGCATGCCCTAGGAAGCTTTTGACTCCTTTCACATTGTTGGGGGGTGGCAGTTGTTCCATAGCAGCTATTTTAGCCCTATCCACCTCCAATCCCTTTTGAGAGACTTTGTGCCCCAGGACGATGCCTTCCTTCACCATGAAATGACACTTCTCCAAATTTAGAACAAGGTTAGCATCTTGACACCTCTGCAAAACACGAGTTAGATTAGTAAGACAAGAATCAAATTAAGACGCAAATACAGAAAAATCATCCATAAAAACCTCCATTATATCTTCAATGAGCCCCTGAAAAATAGACATCATACAACGTTGAAAAGTGGCAGGGGCATTACATAAACCAAATGGCATTCTCTTAAAGGCAAATGTCCCATAAGGACATGTAAATGTTGTCTTTTCTTGATCCTCAGGAGCAATGACAATTTGATTATAACCTGAGTATCCATCTAGGAAGCAATAATGAGAATATCCTGCAAGTCTATCAAGCATTTGATCCATAAAAGGAAGGGGGAAATGATCTTTTCTAGTAGCCTTATTCAACTTCCTATAATCAATGCATACACGCCATCCTGTTACAGTTCTAGTAGCTATCATTTCATCTTTTTCATTCTTAACCACAGTCATACCACCTTTCTTGGGTACCACTTGAACAGGACTTACCCATGGACTGTCAGATATGGCATATATGATTCCTGCATTCAAAAGCTTGAGCACTTCTTTCTTAACTACCTCCTTCATGGGTGGAATAAGTCTCCTTTGGTGCTCTACTGATGGTTTAAAGGTATCTTCCATCAAGATTCTGTGCATACAGACCGATGGACTAATACCTTTAAGGTCCTCAATAGACCAACCAATGGCAGACTTATGATCTCTTAATACTCTCAACAATTTTTCTTCTTCACCAGGATTAAGATCAGAAGATATTATAACAGGAAAAGAAGATAAATCATCTAAGAATGCATATTTTAAGTGAGGAGGTAACACCTTTAATTCAAGCTTAGTGTTCTCAATATCATTCACCGCATGCAAGGGAGCCAAAGGTATAGGTCTATCCATTTTAGAACATATTGGCAAACTATCTAACCACCTAGCATAAAAGGCTATTTCATCAAAAATTGTATCTTCATTCTCAACATTCATTATGCTTTGTTCTAGATGATCACTAGCCAACATAACTTCTACATGCTTAAAAATAGTATGATCAATTATGTCTATAGCATGGCAAGGACTACTCTCATCATGATGACTCAAGGACTTGTAAATGTCAAATACCACATTCTCATCATTTACCCTCAGAGTCAACTTCCCTTGTTGGACATCTATGATAGCCTTTCCAGTTGCTAGGAATGGCCTCCCAAGTATGATAGGAATCTTAGAGTCTTCCTCCATGTCCAGTACTACAAAATCTGCAGGGAAGATGAATTTGTCAACTTTAACCAATACATCTTCAACAATACCTTTAGGATAGGCTAACGATCTGTCAGCAAGTTGCAAGGTGATGGTGGTAGGTTGCACCTCTCCAATGTTAAGCTTCCTATAGACAGATGAAGGCATCAAATTAATAGAAGCACCAAGATCACAAAGAGCTTTAGTAACATTTAAGGAGCCAATAGTGCAGAGTATAGTAAAACTCCCTGGATCTTTCAATTTTTGTGGTAGCTTCTTTTGCAGCACAGCACTGCATTCCTCAGTCATGCTAATCATCTCATATTGCCCAAACTTTTTCTTTTTAGATAAGACATCTTTCATGAATTTAGCACAGTTTGGCATTTGCTCTAAAGCTTCAGCAAATGGGATGTTAATGTGAAGCTTTTTGAACAACTCAAGAAATTTAGAAAATTGGGAGTTTATTTCTTTCTTTTTAAAATGTTGAGGATATGGCAAAGTATTGGGTAAAACAGGTAGAGGGTTAGATGACTTACTTGAAGATGTTAACTCTTTTACCTTTACCTCCTTTTCTAAGATCTTCTTCGATTCATCTTCTAAAATTGGCTCTTGGATAGTGTCATTTACTTCTTGCTCATCATCCTCATCTATGATCAAGGGAGTGGATAGCCTTTTCCCACTCCTCAGAGTCATGGCCTTGCACTCCTCCTTTGGATTTATCTCAGGACAACTAGGAAATTTGCCCTTTTGCATTGTTTGGAGTGAGGTGGCAATTTGGCTTATTTGCATCTCAATGTTGTGAATAGCCTTACCATGGCTTTGTACAGTGCTTTCCAATGCAGTGGTCCTTCCTCTTGATTCTTTTATGAACTCTATCATCAAGTCTTCTAAGTTGGACTTCTTTTCGGTGTGTGATGGACCTACATTGGGTAACCCGGGAGGACCTTGCAAAACATTCCTATTGTTAGCATAAGAAAAGTTTTCATGGTTCCTCAAGTTAGGATGGTAATGAGTTGGAAGTTGTTGGTGTTGGTGGCCTCTATAATGTCCTCTATCAACATAGTTGGCCGTCTCATTATCTCCTTGTTCCAACTCCTTTTGTGTGGCCATCTCCGATGCTAAAGCGGCAAGAGAGGCTATAGATGGTGGATTTGTTTGAGCTCGGCCTCCTGCAGTTAATTTAGAAAGAGCATTAGTAAGGGAAGCCATTTGGGCTTTGAGTGAGTTTACCTCATCCACCTCATACAATCCGGCGACTTTTGGGATGATTGGAGAAGCTCGTTCACATGGCCAATTGTAAGATGTATTGGTCAAGTCTTCTAGTATGGTGTAGGCTTCTTGAGCATTCTTGGAGAAGATTGATCCTCCGGCGGTTGCATCTAAGATGGATTTGGTTGAGCTTGCTAATCCATTGTAGAAGAGTTGAATTTGCAACCAATCCGGGTAACCATGTTGAGGGCACCTTCTCAAGAGATCCTTATACCTCTCCCAAGCCTCATATAATTGTTCATCCTCAAGTTGGTGGAATGTTCCAATCTCCGTCCTTAGTCTTTGAGATTTAGTCGGTGGAAAATATTTGTTCAAGAAAGCTTGAGCTAAGATCTCCCACGTTGTAATGCTATCCGGGGGAATGGTTTCCAACCAATCTTTTGCACAGTCCTGTAAAGAGAAAGGAAAGAGTCTTAGTTTAATAGCATCATTAGAAACGCCATTCATCTTTATTGTTCCGCATATCTCCAAGAAGGATTGCAAGTGCTTGTGAGGATCTTCATTGCTTCTTCCTCTAAAGGCTAATTCTTTAGCCATTTGTATCAATCCCGGTTTCAACTCAAAATTGTTGACATTGATGGGCACATTCATTATTCCGTGTTGATTTGTCGGTAACATGGGTTGAAAGTAGTCCCTAATTGCCTTGGGTATCTCCTCCGCCATCTCCTCCGTTTGATTGAGTAAAGCCATTAGATTCCTTCTATAAGTCCTATCAATCTCGGGATCAAGAGGGAGGAGGTTAGTAATATCACGAGGCATAAACCGACAAATTAATCAAAATAAAATAAAATAAGAATATATATATATATGCAATACAATAAAATAAAATATCAATACATAAATAAATAATCAACCAAATTATATACACCTCAAATTAAGATCTATCACTTCTAATGAATATTAAATAACAAAAACTGTTCTTTGGATCCCCGGCAACGGCGCCAAAAACTTGATGCGCACTTTGAGTGTTAACTGCAAGTGTACAGGTCAAGTTATAATATAAGACGGTTAAGTCCGAATATCGTTCCACTGGAGATCCAATTGTGAAGGTTTAAGTTACTTAGCTATTCTAGAGTTGAATCAATTTTATTTGAGGATTGAATTTGAAAATTATGAGTTATGTAAAATATAAATCAAATAAGGAAAGTATTAAAGTGAGAAACACAAGAGTCAAAGAGAGTTCTAGGGTAATGAATCCTTGTTTATTTCATCATGCAATATTATAGATTTCATGGATTTTATTGTCATTCATATACCTAAGTCTAGAAACTTAATTCCAAGTTATTTTCTCACAAAAACAACCCTTTCTCATGCAACTCGATTGATTATTAATCTCTTAAAACCAATACAAAATTACATGGCATTAAAAATAGTCTTTAACAACTTTTATTGTCAACCTAACTACTCTCATGATAGATTAACAACAATTCATTGTTAAGGATCAAGTTAAACATACAATCTCTCAATCATACATCTAACCTAACATGTGAAGATGGCCAATCCACAAGAATTAAACACAATAACAATGAAAAGCATAATCATTCCAACAAAACCATGAAAGTCTACAAGATTAACATAATTTCATAAACAAATCATCAAAACCCTAAAACTAAAGAGTTTAGCCACTCATAGCTTGAAGCAACATGTTTGAGCAAAATAAACAAAGAAAGAGTGTAAAGAAAGGGAAACTCTACTGAAAAGAGGCTTTTGATGAGGTAGCACCGTCACGATCTCCTTGGCTCTCACGTCGGAATTCGAAGGGCACCACGACTATCTCGAACTCTTTTCCTCTTCCTTGCAACTAACTCACTCTTTGAACTCTCACTCAATTCTCTCCTTTTTGTGCCTCTTTAGGTCTGCACTTCCTTGATTTGATTTTATGCTTAGGACTGCTGGAAACCCCCAAATTTATAGAGTTTGGCCGGCCAAAAATTTACCAAAAACAACAATTTTTCATTTAAGGAAAACTGGCGCCGCGGCGCTATTGAAAAATCTGGGACAGCGCCGCGACGCTGTTGGAGAGCGCCGCGGCGCTAGGGCTGCGATCTGAGTGTTAGCTCTCGGGTTTTAGCGCCGCGGCACTGCCCCAATTTTTGCCATTTTAGGTTTTTCAGTTCTTTTTCGCGGTATTCTTGCTCGGTTTTGATCTTTTAGTCTTTTCTTCTAATTTTCCTCGTTTTAACCTGAAAACCAGTAGCAAACAAGTGAAATCTAATATAAACTCCCTTAATTTGAGAGAATAGAAAGCACTTTTCAAGTGCTTATCAGTCGATGGTGGTAGGCCCAGATAAGTTGCTGTGTAGGCTAAGCACCCTGGACTTGCTCGCTACCTAGAAAACAAAAAATCAGGGAAAACGTGAGCTAGGTTTCCCAGTGAGTGACTTATTTAGTAAAAACCTTCCTTTAACTTGGAAATTAATCAGAATTGTCACACTTTACTTTTTAAACCTATGCACTTAAGAACTTATAATGAAAAGAAGTAAGACAAGAGAGGTGGAATTAGATCACAAATTTGTGGAGTTGGCTAAGAAATGTTGCTAAAATAGAATAAGTATTTGTTGAACTTGAAGAAAAAGAGAGATTTGTGCTAAAGTATTGGGTAAGTATAAGCCGTAGATAAGTTTGGATTAGAAGGATTGAATTGGAAGGTTGCGTTGAGTGATTTCTGGATCTTGGAATTAAAGTAATTATTGGAGTTAAGAAGTCTTGTAAGTAGAATAACCAGACTAGGAGAACGCAACTAAGTTTTTTTAAGCTTGGAAGTATGATCTAAGGAAAAGAAAGGAAATCTCACCAAGTGATGGATAGAGTTAAAAGCATAGCCGGGAGTTAGTTGAGTTGGACGCATATTTGGTAAGGGACCATGTTGGATGCATGGTTAAGACTAAGAAAATGCATGATGAGGGTAACCATTGTGGAAAAGGAAATGGGTAAGTGTTGAAGTATTGTAAGGAAACCCGAGACCTCGGGGAAAGAGGTAAAAGCATAGGAGATAATTAAGGAAGGAAATGTAAGAAGGAAATATAAGCTTGGCTTAAGTAGGACGCATGTTGAGTAGTGGTGCGTTGGAAGGAAATCTAAGTCACGGAAAGAAGGATAAAATGCATAAGGGAAATTGAGGAAAGATGCGATTGTAATTTAAGGTAAACGCATGACTTCCATCAAGGAAGATTTTGTTAAAGTCTTGGATAATTTAGAGGGTTGAGAAGTAAGCCTAAAGGAAGGAAGATGGAGATGGACGTATGCTAGATTTATCGATTGAGAAAATGGCTTAGCATAAGGAAGAGGGTGGAAGCATAACCTTGGATTACAACTCAAGAACGCATAGAGGGACAATCAAGGGATCCTTAAGGATGAAGGAAAGGTCATGGACGCATAACAAAGTAGAGATAAACGCATGAAGGAAGATCTTGAGATGATTTTGGTTAACAAAATAACAAGCATAGTCTAATGGTTATCACTCAAGAGAAGGATTTGTAGCTAAGATATGGACATAAGGAAAGAAGTGACAAACGCATGGTAGTATGCGATTAAGGCAAAGACGCATGGTAATGTGTGGGGGAGAAACCTGGTCAAGGGTAGGAAGGCCTGGAGGAAAAAAGAGAATAAAAAGCTAAACCTTAAAAGGAGAAGTAGATGGACGCATAGAGGCACTAAGTTGTATGCATAGTTCGTATCTTAAAACAAGTCAAATGCATAAGATAAGTTTATAAAGGTTACGTGGTTTCATTTAGACTTAACACTTTATAAGGAGTAAGTGTCCGGTTGCATGTCAAATGTGTCATGCAGGGTGATAGGTGGCAAACAAGTGGCAAAAGAGAAAAGAAGTTGGATTCATCCCAAAACTATAAATAGGACCTTGAGGGAAAAGGAAAGGGGGATGATCCTAAAGTCTGAGTTCTTGAGAGAAAGTAGAGAGATGGCAGAAAAGGGTAATCCTTGCGTCCGTAGTGGAAGTCTGCGACCAGGAGATGAGGTGTTCTTTACAACCTGACTATCTTACGTTCAACAAGTTGTTTACCATTTAAGATATCAGCTTGCGTTCAAAGATAGACTCTGCATTCAAGGTAGACCTTGCTTTCAAGGAGATCTGTGCTTCCAAGAGGTGAAGCCAGAAGAGTTGGTTGGAAGGCTACACCTTGCGTTCAAGGTGTAGGGTTGCATCCAACCGAGCTGATAGAAGGGAAAATAAGTTGTCTTGCATTTCAGACTTCAAAACTCTACGTCCAAGACGCTCGGGAAAGAGAATTAAAAGGAAGAAAAGGGAACTTCCCTTGAGCAAGTATTATGTGAGTAACACTAATGTTTTCGAAATATGAATGTGTTCTCTGTGATTAATATCAATGATTTTGGAATATGATTATGCATTCATGAGTTTTCAACGTGTATATCATGCGTTTATACTTAAAAAGCATTTAAGCATGCTGTTTGATACTATATGCTTTTATGGAAGATTTGGAAAGGTTTAACTTGTGAATTTATGATATGATGTTTCCAAAATATGTGGTGTATTTTATAAAATCTTGAAATGGCACCCAAAGCTCAAGGACTTGGAGAAGGCCAATGGGTAGCCGGAATATAGAAAAGGTACCCAACGCTGAGGGACTCGAAGAAGCCAAATGGGTAACCTGGATATAGAAATGGGACCTCAATGCTCAAGGACTTGAAGAAGGAGTAGGGGCAGCCAGGATTGTAACACCTATGTGCACAAAGAGGAATATACGACGCTGATGTGTTGAGGTTACTCCGCACAGCTAAGGATAATCGACGTTGAGTAGCGTAGAGCTTGGCTCCACCTAAACTAAGGAAAATGATATGAAATGTTTTCGGCGTTGAGTAGCATAGAGCACTGCTCCGCCTCAACTAAGGAGAATGATTTGAAACAAACGGAATTTCTGAGTATTTTTCTCTGAAATAAGCATGCATGATTTAACAATGGCATTTGAGCATGTTCTAATGTGATTTGAATCGATATTTTATATGCATTGTTGACAATGTTTATATTATGATCAGTTTTATAGTTAAAGTAAAATATTTCAAAAATTGTTACTCACTGGGCTATTAGCTCATCCTTTCATATGTTTTCCATTTTTCAGGTAGCATGACAGTTTCCGTTGCAGGTCGAAGTTGAGGTTTGTCAAGAATTAATGGTATCATTATCCTAGGAAGTGTGGTCAAATGGAAAAGAGAAAGTAAGTTTAACAGTGGGAGTCGACTAGGGAGTCGATGACTATTGTCCTCACGCTCCTTCTCGGGCTACAAGAGGTTAGTTCGGGTTGGGGTGTGACAAAAACTATAATCAATTTATGACAATAAGTAAATAACATCAATTCATTTCCACATCCAAGCAAACCATGCTCAAGTAGCATTATCATACCATATATGTTCTTTTCCGAAAAGAAACATGAAAATTCAATATATTTCAAAAACATTTTCCTTAGTTCAGGCGGAGGAGAGCTCAACGCTACTCAACGTCGAAAACATCCTTAGTTGGGGCGAAGTAATCTCGACACACCCAACGTCGAATATCCTTAGCTATGTGGAGTAATCTCAACACAACAACATCTATCATACCTCTATGTGCCCATAGATATCATATCCTGGGTTACCCGAATACCTTCTCAAGTCCTTCAATACCGGGTCCCATATACGGGATTTAGGCCACTCACATGCCTTCTTCGAGTTCTTCAACATTGGGGGCTATCTCTATGCTTAGGTTACCCACATACCTTCTCCGAGTCCTTCAGTATTGGGAACCATTTCTATATCCCAGCTAGTATTGGGAACCATTTCTATATCCCAGCTACCCACATGCCTTCTCCGAGTCCTTCAGTATTGGGAGTCATTTATATATCCCGGCTACCCACATGCCGTTTCCGAGTTCTTCAACATTGGGAGCTTTTCTAAACATAATTAAAAACCAACATGCTTTGAAAATAACATAATAAAAATTTACGAGTTTATAACATCTTAGACTTTCACAAATTTCTTAACAATCATCATGCTTCCGTAAAATCATAAATTAACAAACAACATGTTTTTCGTAAAACTCGGTTACCAACTAGCATGCTTCAAATATTTCCAATGCAAAACCATAATATACATTTACATGGAAACACATGCTTCCTTAAAGCAAATAATCATCATAGCATATTTAAAACTCGTGAAAAGCATAAACATAAGAACATAGTTCCAAGCAACGATAAATAGCATGAAACTTTGTATAAAGTATACTTATTTTGAATAAAATTGTCGCTCACAACTTGTCCCGGGGCCTTTAGTGTTGTTGCTTTTTCCAACGAAACCTGTCTCATTCTGCTATTGTCTTCGCTTCTGTTTTCACTTCTATCTCAAAATTCCAGAACTTAACTCCTCTTCATTCGTCCGATAATCCAAATTTACTTCGACCTACTCCAGATCACTCGAAAAATCGATATTAGCCACTTCCTCCTATATTTAAACCTGTTTCTCTTCACATTCAGCTCAACCATCCTTCATAAAAGTTGTTAAGAATTGAATTAACTTACTAACCTAAAATTTCCAACTCCAAAATTGATTTCTTTCATTCGCTATTCACCAAACATCAGACCTTGTTCAGGTTTTGCATTAGCAGACAAGCCTTCAATTCCAGCTTCAATTGCACCTCGAATTCGACCGGAGTTCTTCTCCAATTTGCCTAAACACCTTATCCTTCCTCCCTCGACATGCAACTACAAGGTTGGGTTGGTTGAAGCTTTTGAAAATGGAAAAAATGATCGAAAATCTCAACTTATACATATATACGAGGCTGCCGACTTACTTCTCACTATCAAACATTCCTTTTTTTTCTTCTTTTTCTTTACTTCTTTCTTTTCCTTCTATTTCTAAAATCCATTTTTTAATTATTTTTTAATTTTTATTTATTTATTTTATTTATTTATTTATTTTTAAATAAACAATGTAACTCTTAAACTTGATTTACCTCATAATGATTTAGAATTCACTTACTAAAAATATTTCCAGCTTCCTTCACTTCTTCCTTCAATCTACAAGAGGGAAAACAATTTAGTCCACATCGGTACTATGTACTTACATTTAGTAATTACAAATGAAAATAGGATTTACACTTTATTTCTTCTATTAGCTTCTTAGTCACAGGATCTTCTGGTTGTGTCCTTACCACCTCATTAACCAACTTAGACCTCAACTGAGAATGTGCTAACTGAAGGGAATTTAATTCTGGCAGAAGTGTGTGATCACGTTATTTGATTTATTGAAAGAATTAGAAATACAAAAAGTAAAAAAAAAAGGTTAAGCATCATACCTTTGTCAATCTATAATTCTCGAACCGATACTCTTCTCCTTATAGTCTTCCTTTTCCAAGAGATTTTCCTCGCTATGACTATGGCAAGGATCCAGTTTGTGGGTGCTGCTTCTTTGAAAGAAAAGTTTTCTTAGAATTTTTCTAAGAAAATCGGGAGAATTAGTAGAGGAAGATTTTTAGAATAATCGTAGAGATTATTCTCTTATAGAACTCTATGGGTTACTCCTATTAAATGGTTTAAAAATTTTAAATCTTACTTAAATATTTATTTTCTACAGAATCTTTGATTTAGGTCTCATCCAAATTAAATAATTAATTATTTGAACGCAATTCAAATTAATTTAATTAATTGTCCCTCTATTTATTTTCTGCAGAATCTTTAATTTTAATCTCATCCAAATTAAATAATTAATTATTTGAATCCAATTCAAATTAATTAATTCATTTTCCCTCTGTTTATTTATATTGATTTTATCCAAATAAATAATTAATTATTTGAATCATATTCAAATAAATTAATTCTTCATATTATAAAGTTATAATTTGAATCACATTAAAATGAAATTTGTAATAAATCATGCAATTAATTGTATCCAATATAATTAATATTTTCCCTCATAAATTTGAACATTTCAAAATTTTCTTTCAAATAGTTGATCCTTGTTGGTCCATAGTGACCTAGCAAAGGGGACTTTGTGGACCTATAGATCAGAAGCTCCAAGATACGAGGTTGATTGGCTAACAGAAGTTGAAGAGGAAATACTGGTAAATGGCTAGCAGATTAGCAGCAAAGTCCACTAGCCATATTAATAAATATTCGTTAACCATGGGTACACTCCACTAATGACCCACAACTGCACTCTTCTCACTGTAGATATATTTCTGTGTCAATGGATATAGACCAATAATAGAAAATTAGTCATTCACAAGTGTTCGTAACACCAGCTGGGTCAAATTACCGTTTTACCCCTAGGTTACTTCTAAATTCTTAAGTACCAGTGCTCCTCTAACGAACAACCTGTTTATGGAACAACCTGTTTATGATCCAACCATTAAACAAAAATCCCTCTCTGGCCAGTGAGAGGGGTAGGGCCCTTTGTTCAAGTCCCAGAGACACCACTTAAGGGAACACTTATGTACTTACCCTAAAAATGGGAATGAGTGAATTCCATCTTGTATAATTATGTCCACAGCTCCCCACTCGATCTTGTCCCCAAGATGGTAGGCATATTGAGTTGGCAAATGGTCACTCTCACCCATACAAATCAAAGAACAATCCCTCGTGGATAAGAGTTCATAATATACTCAGGATTAAGATTAAGTTGCCTAAGTCATCCTATTGAAATAGAAACCTAACTAGTCAACGAAGTTACATCTAGTGATTACTATTTCGTTGTCTGGTCTTATGCAAACTCATTACATAGGATACCCCCACTCGCATGTCACCTACATGAACGCGTTGGATCATTGCGTTTGTATCAAATACAAAGTGGGTCGTGTCCATAGTGTCACTAAGATAAGGTACCCAGTCTTATCCCTATACTATAGACCCTTTAAACTGTATCTTGAACATTGATCTCCATATGTCTCCACATATAGTTCAAGACTCATAAAACAACATAGGATGTTAGTTTATTGGATTTAAGGTTATTGAGACAAAACAAACAAAAACAATCAATAACGCTTATTGAAGTAACACATCAATAACTCTTTATTAATGATTTAGTTACGGTCAAATTATTACATTTACAATCTACGAGTTTTAGGGCATAAAACCTAACACTAACAACTTCCATTATTAGTCATTTTTAAGCTAGCAGCACTATTCCTGAATTCCTTGAGCAAAGCAACTCTTACAGCATTTAGAGAACTTGTACTGTTCCTGGACTTCCTACTTAAGGCATCAGCTACAACATTCGTCTTCCCTGGGTGATATTCAATAGTACAGTATAATCTTTTATCAACTCCAACCACCTCCTTTGCCTCATGTTAAGTTCCTTCTGATCAAAGATATAGTTCAAACTCTTATGATCCATATAGATATGACACTTTTTCCCAAACAAGTAATGTCGACATAATGCAAGAACCACTGCAACTAATTCCATATCATGGGTAGGATAGTTACTCTCGTGAGGTCTCAACTATCTAGAAGCATAAGTTATCACCTTCCCATTCTACATCAACATAAAACGTAACCCCTGGCGAGAAGCATCACAGTAGACTTCAAAGTTCTTACTCGACCCCGGAAGTGCTAGGATAAGTCACCAATCTTCTCTTTAGTTCCTGAAAACTCCGCTCGCATTTCTCGTTCCACTCAAACTTAGTATTCTTCTTAGTCAAACTAGTGAGTGGTAAGGCTATTTTCGAGAACCCCTGAACAAATCTCCTGTAGTATCCTACTAAACCTAAGAAACTACGTACCTCTTGAAGGGAATTGAATCTCGGCGGAAGCATGTGATCACGTTCTTTGATTTCTTGAAAGAATTAAAAATACAAAAAGTTAAGAAAAAGATTAAGCAACATACCTTTGTTGATCCATAATTTCAGCAAAATCTTCTCCTCGAACCGATAGTCTTCTCTTTATAGTCTTCTTTTTCAAAGAGATCTTCCTTTTATGACTTTGGCATGAGTCCAGTTTGTGGGAATCATTTCTTGAAAGAATGAGAATAATTTTTTTAGAACTTTTCTAAGAAAATTGGGAGAATTTCTAGATGAAGAGTTTTAGAGTAACTGTAGAAATTATTCTTGGAGAGAGTGTATTCTATGAAGGCTCCCAATGGCCCTATTTATAGAACTCTATGGGTTACTCCTAAAACTATTAGGATAACCTCTCTGCAGAGAATTTAAATTAAATATTTAATAATATCCAATATTAATAAGTATGTATCCAAATAATATCTCATATTAAATGGTTTAAAATATTTAAATCTTATTTAAATATTTATTTTTTGCAGAATCTTTCATTTGAATATCATCCAAATTAAATAATTAATTATTTGAATCCAATTCAAATTAATTAATTAATTCTCTCTCTATTTATTTATATGGATTTCATCCAACTAATTGATTAATTATTTGAATCACATTCAAATAAATTAATTCTCCATATTATAAAGTTATAGTTTGAATCTTACTCAAATAAACTTTATAACAAATCATGTAATTAATTATATCAAATACAATTAATATTTTCCTTTATAAATTTGAACATTTCAAATATTTCTTTCAACATAGTTACATTGATCCTTGTTGGTCCGTGGTGAGCTAGCAAGGGGATCTTATAGACCTACAGATTATAAGCGAATGAGTGAATTCCATATTGTGAAGTTATGTTCCCAGCTCCCCATTTAGTCAAATCCCCAAAATGGTAGGCTTATTAAGTATGCAACTTGGGCCACTCTCACCCATGCAAATCAAACGACTGACGTCACAGACAGAAGTTCATAAGTTATTCAGGATTAAGATCGAGTCGCACATGACTATCCTATGAAATATTAATCTCATCAATTAATGGATTTACAAAGAGAGATTAAATATTTCACGATCCGGTCTTATACAAACACTTTGTATAGGATACCTCCACTCACATGTCTCTACATGAATGATTTGGATCAAACAATTTGTAACTATTTCAAAGTGGGTCGTATCTATAGTTTCACCAAGATAAGGCACCCAACCTTATCCATATACTATAAACCTTTAGGTTATTTCTTGAACATGATTCACATGTATGTTATCTGCATACATGTTCAAGACTTCATGCAATAACATTGGATTTTTTCTTTAATGGAAAAATTAATATTGCATAGTAAATTAATTAACTCATCAATTACGAGGCTTTAGGGCACAAATCCCAACACCTCTGTCACGGTCTTAGACCGTTCCCACCTGCTATAGCCTCAGTCTTTTGGGGATCTGCACTGACTTTGCAACTAATACCACATGACCTAAAAACATTACCTGATCCAACCAAAACTCCCATTTGATGAACTTAGCATACAACTTCTTTTCTCTCAAGGTTTGCAAAACAATCCTGAGATGTTCACCATGCTTCTCTTTATCACCCAAATACATCAGTATGTCATCAATGAACATGATGATTAACTAGTCCAAATAAGGATGGAAGATCCTATTCATAAGGTCCATGAATACTACTGGTGCATTCTTCAAACCGAATGGTATAACTAGGTATTCATAATGTTCATACCTTGTTCTAAAAGCCGTTTTGGGTATGTCTGATTTTCTAACTTTCAACTAATGATATCTTGACCTCAAGTCTATCTTGGAAAACACTAAAGCTCCTCTGAGTTGATCAAACAAATTATCTATACGAGACAAAGGATATTTGTTACGTATTGTTACCTGCTTTAGCTGACGATAATCAATACATAACCTCATTATGCCATCTTTCTTCTTAACAAACAGAACTGACACACCCCATGAAGATACACTCGGCCTAATGTAACCCTTGTCCACTAACTCCTGTTGTTGCACCTTCAGCTCCTTCAATTTTGCAGGTACCATACAATATGGTGCCTGAGAAATAGGTGTTGTACCAGGTATCTAGTAAATTCCACCTCTCTATCAGGTGGCAAACCTGACAACTCTTCAGGAAACACATCTAGATATTCCCGTACTACTGGCACATCTTCAAGTTTCAACTTTTCCGTCTTCACTTAAGTTACATGTGCAAGTACGCTTCACAACCTTTACTCAACAACTTCCTCGCCTTCACTGCCGAAATTACATAAGTAGGAAGAACTCCTTCTTCCTCTAAATATTACCTCAACCCCATAAGGCTTCACAAACTTTACCTCTTTCTTAAAACAATCAACATTAGCGATACTTCGACAGGAAGTCTATGCTCAGAATGACGCTAAATTCTATCAAATCTAAAGGTAATAGATCAGCCGATAACACCACATTATCAATCACCAACTCTCAATCATAATAAACCTGCTCTATAGTTACAGATTCACCAACAGAAGTATGTATTAACAAGGCATTGATGCGCACTTTCAGTGTTAACTGCAAGTGTACGGGTCAAGTTATAATATAAAATGGTGAAGTCTGAATATCGTTCCACTGGAGATCCATTTATGAAGATCTAAGTTACTTAGCTATTCCAGAGTTGAATCAATTTTATTTGAGGATTAGAATTAATATTGTTAATTATAGAAAATATAAACCAAATAAGGAAAGTATTAAAGTGAGAAACACAAGGGTAAAAGAGAGTTCTAGGGTAATGAATCCTTGTTTATTTCATCATGCAATATTACGGATTTCATGGATTTTATTGTGACTCATATGCCTAAGTCTAGAAACTTAATTCCAAGTTATTTTCTCCAAAAAACAACCCTTTCTCATGCAACTCGATTGATTACTAATCTCTTGAAACCAATACAAATTACATGGCATTAAGAATAGTCTTTAGCAACTTTTTTATTCTCAACCTAACTACTCTCATGATAGATTAAAAACAATTCATTGATATAGATCAAGTTACACATACAATCTCTCAATCATACAAGTAACCTAACATGTGAAGATGGCCAATCCACAAGAAAACACAATAACAATGAAAAGCATAATCATTCCAACAAAACCATGAAAGTCTACAATATCAACATAAATTCATAAACAATTCATCAAAACCCTAAAACTAAAGAGTTGAGCCACTTATAGCTTGAAGCAACATGTTTAAACAAAATAAACAAAGAAAGAGTGTAAAGAAAGGGAAACTCTACTGAAAAGAGGCTCATGATTGAGGTAGCACCATCACGATCTCTTTGGCTCTCACGTCGAAATTCGAAGGGCACCATGACTATCTCGAATTCTTTTCCTCTTCCTTTTGACTAACTCACTCTTTGAACTCTTCTATGAACTCTCACTCAATTCTTTCCTTCTTGTACCTCTCTTGCTCTGTAGATTGATGGTAAATTGATTGTTCAAGGTTGCTGGAAACTCCCAAAATTTATAGAGTTGGCCGCCCAAAAAGTTACCAAAAATACTCATTTTCATTTATGGTAACGCGGCACTACCCCAATTTTTGTCATATTGAGTTTTTCTTCTCTTTTTCGCTGTATTCTTGCTCGGTTTTGATCTTTTGGTCTTTTCTTCTAATTTTTCTTATTTTAACCTGAAAACCACTAGCAAACAAGTGAAATTTAATATAAACTCCCTTAATTTGCGAGGATAGAAAGCACTTTTCAAGTGCTTATCACCACCCAAACTTAGAGATTTGCTAGTCTCGAGCAAAGAATAGAATCAAATAATAGGGAGTTTAGATGAAGAAGTGTGCAATTGACCCATGTCTTAGAGAATAGGATTTAGAGCTTAAGTAGAAACATGCAAGCATATCTATTTGCTATAATCATTCAACGCCAAATCTTGTTATCTCCCATGTGTGTATGAGCAAGCCTCCTTCAATTTAAATCACTAGAACTCAAATTAGGACTTAAGAGAGTTTCTTTAGTTTTCCCCCTACTTTAGCTTATACACCAATCTTCAAGCTTCCATACATTTCAAGTGAGTAATATGTCCACTAAGGTGCCTTTCAATCATATATTTTTTTTCATGGGCCCTAAACTTGCATTCTTTTACCTAGAGGCACTAGCTTTCACACATTCACTATAGGGACTCATACCTAGTCAATTCCTAGGCATCCTTACTGATCATAGCAAAGGCAGCTCTTTTTACCCCTATTCATGCGTACTCATTACAAGTTTAACATTTACAAAGATGGATAAATAAAGCTCATACATTTTGTGTATACTTTTTCTTTTCTCAAGGCATGTATACTCTTATCTTTTTTCCTTAGTCTAAGATTACAAACTATCATGCATTTTCACTCTCTAATCGGTGGGGCCTTTCGGAATGACAACCAAATACACCCAACTTAATCCTTTTTTCAGTTAAAGATTCTAAATTAAAGTGGCTACGTTCTCAAGAATATGAGAGATTTTAAAAGGGACATAAATGAATTTAACTCAAAATAATGCTATTCTATTTCCACAATTAGTCATCTATCATGCAAATTCGAATCTCATCATGGGCAATCAACATCAAGGCACACAACCATAAACAACATTCCTATTCACTTTGAAATTTCCAAAATTTTCAAAATTTTTCAAAATTAACATGCATATGATCATTACAACCTTCACAAACATGTATAGCAGCATAAGAAAACACATAAAAGTACGAGAGACACCTCCCACCCCAAACTTAGAATCATGCATTGTCCCCAATGCATAAGAGCATTTAACAAACAAAGAACAAGCTTGGGAGTAGGCGGGAAGCCACCAAACAGGCTTGGTGTAAGGAGTACTTTGTGTGATAAATCAAGATCCTAAGAGATAAAGCATATGAGTGACTCAAAGATTTATTGAAAATAAAATAAAAAGAAAACTAAAGAAAGCATTAGAATTGGGTTGTCTCCCAACAAGCGCTTGGTTTAACGTCTTCTAGCTAAAGGGGGCTCGCAAGTCACGGCGCATCCCAAGGTAGTTTCTTCCTTCCATGCTTTGGATCGCGTTGAACGTTTAGTATTCGCCCACATTGACACTGACAAACATATTCATTAGCATTTAGTGAGTTAGTCAACAAATCATTATCAAGTTGGACATCATCTTTTCTAATGTAGTCAAGATTCGTTAAAGAATCATTATGCTTAGATTTTACCGGGCTCACCACTTCACTTTTAACATGCTTCTCCATGATTTGTTCGTAATTCATTATAGGTTTGAGAGGCATGCAAGAAGAACTAGGAGAATTATCACAACTAAAAACATGCTTCATAGGATTTTCTACTTTAACATCACGCATGCCATTAGTCTTACCATTCAAAGGAGGCTTATCATGCATAGAGTTCTTACTAGAAGAGAGAGGTGATGTTACCTTTGTGCTTGGCTCGTGATGCTCATACCTTTGTACATCCAGATGCTTAAGGATTTTATAAATGTCGAATGTTTCCTCCTCATCGTTAAGGCGGAATGCGAGTTTTCCATCTTACACATCGATGAGGGCCCTTCCGGTGGCCAAGAATGGTCTCCAAGGATTATGGGGACTTCGGCATCTTCCTCCATGTCTAATATCACAAAGTCTAGTGGGAAGATAAACTTGTCTACCCTGACCAAGACGTCCTCCACAATGCCGTACGGATGAACAAATGATCGATCGGCCAAAAGCAAAGATATGGTAGTTGGTTGCACCTCTCCTCCATTGAGCTTCCTAAACATGGATAAAGGCATTAAGTTAATGGAAGCTCTAAGATCACAAAGTGCTTTAGTAACCTTATTATTGCCTAAATGACAAGGGATAGAGAAACTCCTTGGATCCTTTAGTTTTGGAGGCAATTTCCTTTGTAGTGTTGCACTACATTCTTCGGTTAGTGCAACCATTTCATAATCTCAATACCTTTTCTTCTTAGACAATACATCCTTCATGAACTTGGCATACTTAGGCATTTGTTCTAATGCCTCTACAAAAGGAAGGTTAATTTCTAACTTTTTGAATATGTCTAAGCATTTTAAAAATTGAGCATCAATCTTTTTCTTTTGAAATCTTTGAGGAAAAGGTAAAGTATTAGGGGTAAAAGAAGTAGAGTTAAAAGTACTCCCCATGTTTGACTTTGAATTCTCATTTTCCTTAGATGCACTCTCCTTTTGTGGAACATCCTCTTCTTGTGGAGGTTCATCATCTTCATCATTGATGAAGGGAGTGGATAACTTTTTCCCACTCTTCAAAGTCACGGCCTTGCATTCCTCCTTTGGGTTTCTCTCGGGGCAACTAGGGAACTTACCCTTTTGCATTGTTTGGAGGGAAGTTGCCATTTGACTAAGTTGAACCTCCAAGTTTTGAATTGCCTTACCTTGGCTTTGAATGGTGCTTGAAATAGCTTGGACCAAATTCTCCAATGTGGTTGTCCTTGATCTTGACTCTTTTACAAAGTCAAGCATTATGTCCTCTAGTGATGATGTCTTTGCATTCCCCGCTCCATTGAATCCTTGAGGTGCTTGCAACACATTCTTGTTGTTAGCATATGAAAAAGATTCCTCAAGTTGGGATGATAATGAGTTAGAAGTTGTTGTTGACCTCGATATTGTCCTCTAGCCACATAATTGGCTACCTCTAACTCACTTGGCTCTTGTTGATTTTCCATGGCCGCAAATGAAGCTATGGATGATGGACTTGCTTGGACTTGGCTTCCTTGAGAAGATTTGGATAAAACATTAGTGAGAGAAGCCAATTGAGCTTTTAGAAAACTTACCTCGTCCACCTCATATCATCCAATGGCTTTTGGGATGATTGGAGAAGACCGTTCACATGGCCAATTGTAAGATGTAGTGGCCAGATCTTCTAGTATGGTATAGGCCTCTTGAGCATTCTTTGAAAAAACTGAGCCTCCGGCGGTTGCATCTAGAATGGATTTGGTTGAGCTTGACAATCCATTGTGGAAGAGTCGAATTTGCAACCAATTTGGGTAACCATGTTGAGGGCATCTTCTCAAGAGATCCTTATACTTTTCCCAAACCTCATAAAGTTGTTCATCCTCAAGTTGGCAGAATGTTCCAATCTCCGTCCTTAGTCTTTGAGATTTAGCCAGTGGAAAATATTTGTTCAAGAAAGCTTGAGTTAAGATCTCCCACGTTGTGATGCTATCCAGAGGTATGGTTTCCAACCAATTCTTAGCACGGTCCTGTAAAGAGAGAGGAAAAAATCTTAGTTTAATTGCATTGTTAGAGACACCATTCATCTTTACCGTCCCACATATTTCTAAGAAAGACCGCAAGTGCTTGTGAGGATCTTCATTGGTTCTTCCTCTAAAGGCTAGCTCTCTTAGCCATTTGGATCAATCTTGATTTCAACTCAAAATTGTTGACATTGATGGGTACATTCATTATTCCGGGTTGATTTGCCGGTAATGTCAGTTGGAAGTAGTCCCGAATTTCCTTTGGTATCTCCTCCGCCATCTCCTCGATGTGATTGTGTTGAACCTTTAGGTTTCTTCTACACATCCTTTCAATCTCAGGATCAAGAGGGAGAATATTAGTATTATCTCGATGCATAAACCGACAAAATAAAATAAAAAAATAGATATAATAAAATAGAATAAAATAAAATAAAAAAGGAAAAAAAATATAAAATACAATAAAATAAAAAAAATAAATAAATAATCAACCAAATAATATACACCTCAAATTAAGATCTATCAATTGTAATGAATATTAAATAATAAAAATCGTTCTTTGGATCCCCAACAACGGCACGAAAAACTTGATGCACACTTTTAATGTTAACCGCAAGTGTACGAGTCAAGTTATAATATAAGACGGGGAAGTCCGAATATCGTTCCACTAGAGATCCAATTGTGAAGATTTAAGTTACTTAGCTATTCTAGAGTTGAATCAATTTTATTTGAGGATTAGAATTAATATTGTTAATTATGGAAAATATAAACCAAATAAGGAAAGTATTAAAGTGAGAAACACAAGAGTAAAAGAGAGTTCTAGGGTAATGAATCCTTGTTTATTTCATCATGCAATATTATGGATTTCATGGATTTTATTGTAATTCATATGCCTAAGTCTAGAAACTTAATTCCAAGTTATTTTCTTTAAAAAACAACCCTTTCTCATGCAACTCGATTGATTACTAATCTCTTGAAACCAATACAAATTACATGGCATTAAGAATAGTCTTTAACAACTTTTATTCTCAACCTAACTACTCTCGTGATAGATTAACAACAATTCATTGGTATAGATCAAGTTAAACATACAATCTCTCAATCATACATCTAACCTAACATGTGAAGATAGCCAATCCACTAGAATTAAACACAATAACAATGAAAAGCATAATCATTCCAACAAAACCATGAAAGTCTACAATATCAACATAAATTCATAAACAATTCATCAAAACCCTAAAACTAAAGAGGTTAGCCACTCATAGCTTGAAACAACATGTTTAAACGAAATAAACAAAGAAAGAGTGTAAAGAAAGGGAAACTCTACTGAAAAGAGGCTCTTGATTGAGGTTGCACCGTCACGATCTCCTTGGCTCTCACGTCGGAATTCGAAGGGCACCACGATTATCTCTAACTCTTTTCCTCTTCCTTGCAACTAACTCACTCTTTGAACTCTTCTATGAACTCTCACTCAATTCTCTCCTTCTTGTGCCTCTTTTGTTCTGTAGATCGATGGTAAATTGATTGTTTAGGGCTGTTAGAAACCCCCAAATTTATAGAGTTGGCCGCCCAAAAACTTACCAAAAATACTCATTTTTCATTTATGGTAACCTGGCGCCGCGACACTATTGAAAATTTTGAAACGGCGCCACAGCTCTGTTGAAGAGCGTCGCGACGCTAGGGTAGCATGCAAAATTCTTTGCCCTCGAGTTTTACCATTGCAGCAACGTCGTCCTGGCACCACGGCGCTACCCCAATTTTTGTCATATTGAGTTTTTCTTCTCTTTTTCGCCGTATTCTTGCTCGGTTTTGATTTTTTGGTCATTTCTTCTAATTTTTCTTATTTTAACCTAAAAACCACTAACAAACAAGTGAAATCTAATATAAATTCCCTTAATTTGAGAGGATAGAAAGCACTTTTCAAGTGCTTATCAGGCATCAAACAAAAATTTTAAGTTCCTATTCACATGCAAAGCAAACACACGGGAAACAAACGAATGCGTAGCTCTAGAATCAATTAACACATTAGCATTCTTAGAATAAATAGTTAACATACCTGTCACCACATCTGGAGTCTCCTCAGCCTCCTACTAACTCATAGCATACACTTTTCCTTGTTGCCTAGGCCTGCCTACCTAGCCTCTTTGCCTGCCACTACTACTACCTTCACTAGCTCCTATTTCCTGCTTCGGCTGATTTATAGTTTGTGATACTGTTCTCTGTTCTGCCTCTTTTCCTAATCTTAGCTGAGAGAAACCTCTTTTTAAATGACCTGACTGACCACAGCTATAACAAACACTAGCCCCTTCTACACACTAACCCTAGTGGTACTTACCACATATACCACATAATGGTTTCCCTGCTGCACTGGCTATCAATTCACTAGGTTGGCAAAACTGCGAACCGCGCGTAGGATTTGAAATATGAGGAAACCTCCTTTGACTTTTCCTCGAACCACCGCCTCTGAAATCTCCTGCAAATTATGATCCACTCGACCGAGCTTTTAAATTTCCCTTACCAGAAACTCCTGGTGCAAAACATCGTCCCTTACCTCAGTGAGACTACTCTCAAGATGTACTGAATGCATGTCCTGCCCTGCTTCCTCCTCTATCTGTCTTTCTTTCTACCAGGCTTTTCTCAACCTTTGAGACAGCTTCAACTAACTTCCTCAAAACGCCTGCACTTATCTACTCGTCGTCACTGGAGTACGTATCTCACTCCGCAAGTCTTTCTCAAAATGCTTACACTTATCTGCTTCTTTTGCTATCAACGTCAAGGTATACCTAGCCAATTTTATAAATTTCTTCTCATATTTAGCTACGGTCATACTCCCCTGAACCAACCTTAATAACTCGTTTCTCTTTTCATCACAGTAAGACTTAGGATGACATTTATCTTGGAAAGCCTCTTAAAATCTGCCCACGTCAAGGAGCTCGCATCAACTCTTCTGTTTTCCATCAACCTGCACCAATCCTCAGCTCCATTCTAGAGCATATAGGTAACTAGATCAAGCTTCTTGTCTTAAGGACAATGCATAACCCTGAAGCACTTCTCTACCTAGTTCAACCATACCTCGACATCTCCAACATCGGTGGTACCCTCGAACACTTGAGCAGGCTTTAAACCTCTCAATCCAGTACTTTTTCTCAAGATTCCCTTGAGCTGTCTCAACACTGGCTGTCAATCTTTGTGCTATTCTATTGAAAATTTGATCTTCCATATTCACATTCACCTGAGGGTTACTAGACTCTCCCTCACAGGCCTCCCTTAAGTCACTGGTAGCATGCGACGTTCCGACGTCTACTTGCCTACCTCGTCTGGTCCTCCTGGGCATGTTTCCTATAACACAACATAACATCAATATATTATAGACTCAACATGCTCCTTACTACTATGCATGTCCTCACTTCCTAAAACTTTATGCTCTGATACCAACTTGTCACACTTCCTCCCAGGTACCCTTTTAACCTAGGAGAAAGTGTGAGGAAAGCAGACACTGCCCTCTTACGATATCTACTATTAACATGTTCAACCTTAAAACATGACCAAACACCTAATACTCAATTATAGGTCATACTAGAACATCAATATCCAACAAGGGCTAAGCTATCATACAAGTATAGACTTTCATTCAAATTTTAAGGTAACATGAGTTTACTAACTCTCACTCCTTAACTCTTTATATGTATAACACATGTTTAAGGTTCAAATATTTACAAAGTTCATAGACACTAGTGGTAGGCCCAGACGAGTTGTTGTATAGGCTAAGCACCCCGGTTTCGCTCACTATCTGGAAAACAGAAAAAGGAAAACATGAGCTAGGTTGTCCAGTGATTAACAAGTTCAGGAAAACCTTTCCTTAACTCAGGAATAAATCAAAATCGTACTCAAACAACGATAATAACAACACAGTAAGTAGTTCATTTCCACATCCAGGAAAACACGTTCGATTAACGATATTAAAAACCATATACATTTCATCCCCGAAAATCATAAAATCTCAATCAACACTGAAATATTTTTCTTAGTTGAGGCAGAGCGGAGCTCAACGCTACTCAACGTAAAAAACAACCTTAGTTGAGGTGGAGTAATCTTGACACGCCCAACGTCGAATAACCTTAGCTGTGTGGAGTAATCTCCACACAACAATGTCGATTATACCTCTATGTGCACATAGATATTATATTCTGGGTTGCCCGTATACCTTTTCAAGTCCTTCAGTACCGGGTCTCCTGTCCAAGATTTAAGCCACCCATATGCCTTCTCCGTGTCCTTTAGTACTGGGGGACATTTCTATACTTAAGTTACCCATATGCCTTCTTCAAGTCCTTCAGCATTGGGAACCATTTCTATATCTAGGCTCCCCATATGCCTTCTTTGAGTCCTTCGGCATTGGGAACCTTTCCAAAAACATAATCCAAATATAATGTGCTTTTGGAAATAACATGATAAAAATTCATGAGTTTATATCATTTCAAATTTTGACAAATTAATCATCAAACATCATGCTTTCATAAGATTGAGATTTATAAACAACATGCTTTTCAAGCAATTTCCACTACAAAACACATAATATACACTTACATGGAAACACATGCTTACTTTCAAACGAATAATCATTGTTGCACAGTAAAACTCGTGAAAAGCATAAACATGAGAACATGCTTCCAGACATGTTTAAACATCATGAAAACTTTGTATAAAGTATAGCTCATTTTGAATAAAATTTGTCACTCAGTACTTGTCCCGGGCCCTTAAAGTATAGCTCCTCTCAGCCTAAAATGGTTTACTTTTCTTTGTTAGATTCCTTAAAATTCCCATTAGTGTATAACAAATAGGTCTTAGTATTGAAATTAGTTCATTAGCAAGACCAATTTACGAGCAAAACTTGACAACAAGCGAGACTTAACAAACCAATGAGATCCGTACAAGAGAAACCAAGCAACCAGCGAAATGTGTACGAACAAAACCAACCGACCAGCAAGACTAGCAAGATTTGTGAGACAAAATCGATTAGCGACACTTAGTGAGACTGATCTTGCTATTGCCCCTTAATGCCCTCAGTGTCCCTATTCTCTCCAGCGATACCTGTCGCACCAGAGCGTCTATCCTCGCTTCCAGCTGCTAAAAATAGCATTTCCAGCTTGAATTAGAATTTTCTTCCTCTTACAAACTTATAGAGAAATGTGTTTTCTAGCTTACCTCCAAACTTCAGGGTCTATCTCCCCTTTATTCATCAAATAACCTAATTTTACTACACCCTGCTCCAGATTACTCAAGGAAGCTTTCACTTCCACCTACAATCCGTTTCCCTGCACATTCAGCTCAGACATCCTTCACAAAAGTTGCTAAGAAATAAATTAACTTACTAACCTCAAACTTTCAGCCTCAAAATGGATCTTTACAGCTCATTGTCATTCAAACATCAAACCCTGCTCAAATTTGCTCCAACCTGCTCCAAATTACTCGAGAAATCGAATCAGTCACTTCTACCTACAATTTCACGTGTTTCCTTCACATTTAGCTCAATCATCCTTCACAAAAGTTGTTAAAAAATGAATTAACTTACTAACCTCAAATGTTCAATTCTAAACTCGATTGCTAGAGCTCGCTGCTCTCCAAATACCAGACCCTGCGCAACTTGCTCAGATTCCAGACCAACTTCGGTACTGCTTCAATTTTCACCAAGATTTCTTCCAAAATTCTACCCCAATCGACAATGAGAAGGCATATAGGCAACTCTGAGACATAAAGGAATTCAATGCTGAAGGATGGTGAGAAGGCATTTGCGTATCCTAGGGACCCAATACTGAAGGACATGGAGAAGGTACTTGGGCACCCCGAGATAGTTTCCTATGTGCACATAGTGAGAGTTGACGCTGTTGTGTTGAGATTACTCCACATCAGCTAAGATTATTCGATGTTGAATGTGTTGAGATTACTCCACCGCAACTAAGGTTTGTTTTTTACATTGAGTGTGTTGAGCTTGCTCCACCTCAACTAAGGGAATTTTGATTTCAAAAGCAATGTTGAATGATTTTAGAAACTTGATTAAGTAAAATGCATATTTCTTTCCCACCCAAGTAGCAAAAGAGTTCTCGGAGCTTAGCCTACTTAAACTTCATCTTGCTTAATATTCAAGACTTCAACAACGCTTCTCTCTGAGTTTGTAGGTGTTAATGGTTTTGCATTAAGTGGCATGTAACATAGCTACCTAAGTTTGGTTAGGGAGAGAGAGTGTGTACTTTGTGTATGTAATCTAAGTTTTGTTCAGGTTGATGTTTAAGTTCAGCTGATATAAATATCTATCTTTATGGTCCTCTAACTATTTAAATGGTGGGCTTGAATGTTTATTATCTTTAGAAAAAGATACTGTGGGTGGCTTTATTTAATGATGTTTCCAATAGGTTAGACAGGTACAAATGGGTAGTGAACCTTACAAAAAGAGTGAAGTTTGTTGTCTTCACACTTTCTTCTAGGTTTAAAAGGGTAATGCCACACCCACTCTCGAGTTATCCCCTTAACCCGAAAAAGTTGTGAAGACAGCAGACATCGACCCTTTACGACATCTATTGTCAACTTAACTCTCCTCAAATCCTTACCAACACTTTATAAGATAATTATAACTCACACACCGGGCCATAAATAATAATTTCAAAATTAAACCGTTCTTAACATAACAACAGAGTTTTTACACAATTTCCACTCCTTAGACCCCAATATGTTCAATGCTAGGTTGAAGTATAAATATATTCAAGATTCAAAACTAAGTAGTAGATCTAGACAAGTTTGACGAATATGCCAGCACCCGATTCCGCTTGCTACCTAGAAAGTAGGAAAACATATGAAAGCATGAGCTAGATAGCCCAGTCAGTAACAAGTTTTTAAAACCATTATTGGCTTCAAAGCTTAATGAAATCATGTTTATCGTTCAGATAATAAAGTATTGAAAGCTTATAAATATTTGTATATGCTTGAAAGAATTTTTCTTAGTTGATGTGGAGTAAACTCAACGCTGCTCAATGTAAAAAACAACCTTAGTTAGGATGGAATAACCCATCATACCCAACGTCAAATAATCTTAGCTTAGTGGAGTAATCTCAACACAATACCAAAGAATCTCCCTCTATGTGCACATAGGAATTATAATTCAGGCTGCCCATATGCCTTTTCCAAGTCTTTCGACATTAGGAACCACATTCAGGCTGCCCATATGTCTTCTCCAAGTCTTTTGGCATCAAGGACCATGTTTAGGCTGCCCATATGCCTTCTCGAAGTCCTTCGATTTTGGGGGACCATATTCAGGCTACCCATATGCCTTCTCCCGGTCCTTCGACATTGGGGACCATTTTTAAATAAAGGCATGCTAAATCTTTTATAAACACAAGTTTAACAATTTCTCAGAATTTTCAGAGTATTTTTCAACAGCATGCTTTTCACAAAATCTGGCATTCTAGAGCATCATGCTCAAAACTATGTAAAAGTATGTCAAAAAACATATTGAAGAAACACATGCTTATCAAATTCAACTTATGCCAGAAATTTCATATTTTGTAACAAACCGAGCATTCTAGAAATACCAAGAATATAAACTACGCAAAAGAAAACATCGAGAGAGTAAATCATTTAACGAAATTAAGTCATTCACAACTTGTCCCGGGCTCTTTACGAATTAAATGCTTCCCTTAGCTCCTCCTGATAAGCAAAAATTGAGCCAATCCTTCTCTCTCTTTTCTTCCTTTCTTTTCTCTTTCTCTCTCTCTCTCTCTCTCTTTTTTATCTCTCTTTCTCTCCTCCAAAATGACTATCAACTGATAACTTTCTTCTCCAAAGAGTCCTATTTCTAGGAGCAGCAACTCACCACTTCCTTTAGCCAATTTCCGACACTTCAATTTCCAATTTGTTAAATTGCATGTTAAAAGCTTTATGCATCAGAAAAATTGTTTCCTTGCATGCATTCTTGACAGTGCAGCTCAACACCTCCTACTTATGAAGTGTAAATTAAAAAATTCAGCCATTTAGCATAAAAAATTCGGTCAAAATGGAAGAAAAATGCATTATGTCACTTTTCTCGTAAAGTTTTTCCGGTTCAATTTTTCGTAAAGTTCTGGTGGTTCGCTTCCTGATAAGTTCCAGTGGTCCGATTTCCTGGTAAGTTTCGGCAATTTGGCAACAATTTTCAGTGTAGTTTCTTGGTAATTTTTGAGCGTTTAGCTTCCCGCCTTTACTTCTCAATAAGTTCCGCCAATTCATTCCTGGTAAGTTTCACTTGTTCAACTCCTGAAAGTTGCTTCTCGGTAAGTTCCTTTTTCCCAATAACCTCTATTTCTCGATAAGTTGACTTTCTAGTAACTTTCTTTGACTTTTCCCAGTAAGTTTGACTTTTTTTATAAATTTTAACTTTTCCCAGGAATTTCCTGATGACTTTCGGTGGCCTTTTCTAACCTTTTAAGCATCCAAATTATTTTCAAAAATCCAATACTTTAGCCAAAAATTCCAACACTTTAACCAAATTTTGTCTAACTACACAAACTCTAATTTCCTACCATAAATTTTCCTAACTCCATAGGTTTGTTTTCCAAATTTACACCCTTTACCCTAATTTCTTCTCTTTATATCTCATAAGCAACTAGGTCAAAGGTTAAGGTGTCACAGGTTAACTAGGAAGGGGTGTGACGGTAAATGTACTTGAGGGCGTCATGGTGGAGTTGGTAGGACGATTGTCCAAACATCTTTTGGAGAGATTCCATAATCTCTCTCGTTGTGACCAAGGCCCATGTTTCTTAGCCAATACTTCAAATAAGTTGGCTAAGATATAGACGCCAGCCTTCTCATTGCTCTTTGTTTAACGGTCATAAGCATCCTTTATCGCTTGGGATGCGTTACAAGTAGGGGTCGGAGGACATTCCTCTGATAAGAGGAACCACAGATCGTCCACGACAAGAATCATATTCAAGTTGGACTTCCATGTAGAATAGTTCTCTCTGGTTAATTTTTTGTTCTTTAGCAGTGCGATTATAGAGGAAGACATTGCTGAAAAATTTAAACCAACAATGACTGTATTAGTTATGTTTGTCTTAACCAATCACATAAGCAAAAAATTGCATAAAATCCAATTAAATTTAGCAAAACAAACAATTATAGAACCTTAACAAACTATTAATTTAGTTTTTGCAATGATGCTTTAGAGGTTTAGAGGAACAGCCACTGAAGGGTGATCAGCTACTCCTCCTCTGAAATGAAACAATTCTTAGCTAATTCTAATTCCAAAATAACTCATATTCCTATAGATATTAGCCATCATTGTTCGGGTTAACACATTTAACTCATCCCTATAAGTGTAACTCTCCCACTTTCAAATCCTAGAAGTATAGACCAACAAGCTACTGTTGGAAAAAACAACTATTGGTAATTAACCCAAGAGACCCTATCCTTTTTAGGAGTTCCAGTGTTCCAAATCCTATGATCAAGCACACCAAAGGGATGGTTGCTCCAGGACAACACACAGGCAGATCATAGAACTCTCACGGTGTTACCTACGGGTGGAGACGGAGGGAAACGTTGACACGCCTCCCACTCCCACTTACAATAGACACTTTCCCTATTCACCTTGTTATTGACCAATGCAAACAATTTTCGAAGGGAGGTCGCACCCAAGGCAACATGAAGCTGAGCTGGATCTCAAGTTGTGAATATAGGGACGCAGGAGCAAAACTTAATTTAAATTTCTCGTTTTGTAATGTTCTTCCCACTAAAGTGTCCTAGCGTTGTAGGGTTTTGTTATACTTAGTTGAATTCCGGCTAATGAATCTATCTAAGTCCATGATTATTATAACTCGTATAAAGGTCTTAAAATCAGGCGAATTAAACAATTCAATTAACCTATTGACAATGCATGCTAACATTAAACTATGACTAATTCAACTCAGGTTCCGGGTTAGCTCCCAAGTAGGAGGTGTTCCATTAACCGTCAATTTAGATACCCCAGCCTTAGACAAAACATTACCAGTAGAATTCCTTTATAATTATAGTAATGTTTTTCCTACTTAGTTCATTAAAACTATTTTAATATTAAGTATGTAAATTATTCTAATCCTATTAGAAAATGATCTTAGGTCTAATTAATTTTAAACATTTTTAAAATTAATTGATTAACTCTATGATCCTATATTTGCATGCAATTCTTGATTATCGATTGATCATTTCTAATCATTAGTTTTAAAACTATTTTTATATTTTAATGATTAGCCCTATAATCATGTTATTCTATGGTTTCAATTAATTAACAATCATATTCTAATTAATTAACAAACCATATAATATGCATTGCATGAATATAATATAACATCTATATTAAATATTGGATGTTTCATGCTCAATGCTTCTTTGATTTTCATATTTAATTAACATAACTATTATATTAAAACCAAACAAAAAAATCAATCAAGCATGCTCAACACATTGCATTAAATATAACTAATTATATTTAATCTATGTAATGACATGCTTGCTTCATTAATTTCATCAATTTAACAAAACACTTATATTAAATAAAACATGTAATTAATCATCATGCATAGAACCATGCATTATAACTCTTATAATATAAACTATGCATGAACATGCTTAACTTAAGGTGGGATTATATCTAAATAACATCCATAATGCATTTAAATAGCAAATGAGCCGGTTAATTGGCCCCTAGGATAAAACTAAAGCACAAAATTACATTAATTTTACAAATTTTATCCTAAAATGACTCCAGCCAATCCAAAATCAGACTAGAAAAGCTCAAATCGGCCAAAAAATGCTCGAACCATGCCAAAGTCGCTCAAAATGGGTCAAAATCGCTCGAACTGAGCCAGGAAACAACTGAACCAGTCTTGAACTGGTCAAACCCCTTAAGCCACTCAACGAACTAGATAGAACACATGAACTGTGCCTCCCCTCAGACTAGACTGCTTGAAACCGTGCGTTAGGTCTGACGTCGTCTGATGTCAGCCTTACTCGATTCTTTTTTCTTTGATTACCATCCCTTGGCATGTCGTTCCAGCCTCTATTTTTCCTCGTTTTTGGCCAAAATTGGTCCGGATCTTCATCGATCTCTAACCTATTCTAGAATCGGACTTACAGACTCAATTTACAATTAAATGCCCAAACGCAGGGGCCCTTACATGATTAAATCACATGAAAAAAATTGTAAATCTATTGCTAATTAACCTAAATAGTCCAATGCAAACCATACATTCAAAATGCAATTAATCTCACCTGTGAACCAAATGCAAATTCCAATCTAAATTAAAAGGGACTGGCCTAACTCTGATACCAATTGTAGGGTTGAAATCCCCACACAGCGAAACATTTTCAAAGAACCATAACACTGTATTTTAATTAGGTAAAAAAGAACCAGCACATTGGCAATTAATAATAATGTTATAGAGAAATTTTACTTCAAACACATGCTAAGCATGCTATGAAAAGTTAAAGATTCTAAATCTATGATAAAATTACAAAAAAGAAAAGACCACACCTTCATTGTGACTCAGGTGAATTTTCACCAACTTCTTTGGGAAAATATTTATTCTTTGTGAGATCTCTGCAAAATTGTGCAGGAACATTACTACTTCGATTCATTAGTAATCTCTTTTGGGAAAGATGAGGCAGGATGGTGGATCCTAATTTGTTTTGGGGAAATTCTGTAGAGAGTGATTGAGGGAGATGAGAGAACCTCTTTTGAAAACTTATTTCCTCTGTATCACGCAAAAGGGAAAAGCAAGCCAAAATGACCCATTCCCATTCGTAAGATATGGAATATGTAAAAAAAAAAAAAAAAAAAAAAAAAAACAA